>PVKN010001082.1:13746-49381 GCA_004027915.1 Capromys pilorides | reverse complement strand
TCAATTTCCACATTGTTGAGGCCTCTTTTAGTTGTTAGTGGCAGACAAAAAAGAGTAAGGTTCGAACTCTTCCAGCCATCCCCAGGAAGGGCAGAAACGGAGCTAGTTTCAGAGGTGGCTAACCCTTCTCTGGAGTTTAGAGCCACAACACCAGCCAGCACTGACTGAGCACTCACCGTATGCCAGCCCGAGTGCTGCCTGTGTGTCGTGGCCCTGAAGCTTCTCGGTAGCCCTTGGAGGTCATCATTAGCATCAACTCCATTTTGCAGATCAAAAGAGTACATCACAGAGCTTGAACAGCCCTCCTAGGCTGTCATCCTGCAGCCCTGTGTGCCCTCGTGGAGCATAGCCGCCCCCTGAGCAGTGCACCCCTGCATCTTTCTATCCCAGGCAAGGGCCCCACGTGGGATCCAAACAGAGAGAACCAGCAGGAGCCCTCCAGAGGAGATGACCATAATGGACAGAGATGTGAGGCTAAAGAGCAGACGCAGGATCAAAACGCAAAGGAACGGAAAAAGGAGGAGGAGGAAGAGAAAGAGCACGTGGGGGAAGAGGAAAAGAAGAAGGAGCAGGAGCAAGGGAGGCAGAAGTCCAGGCTTGCCCCTCAGACTCAGTCTGCGCCTCCTCTCTGCCTCAGTGTGCTCTCAGGCACTGACCCAAAGTTGGGTCCTCGGCTCTGGGAGGCGGCTGCCAGGGGTGAGAATGGGTCTCCACCCACTGCCCCCACTGTGCCACCCCAGGCCAGTGATCTCACAGGCTCCTTACGCAGCACTCTAAGCTCAGCTCTTATGTTCTCCACTGTATTGGAGAATCTTTAGGGAGCCTGGTGATACAGGTTGATTATTGTTTCCCTTCACAGGGCAGCCTGTGCTCCTGACTAACGTGGAGCTGGGCCTAGGGTGCCCAGAACTGCAGCAGCTGTTGCAGCGGGAACAGCTGAATCCACCACGGGTGCAGCCTGGCTTCTGCCTCTACCTGAGCACTACCCTGCCTCTCCATGCCCTTGGAAAAGGTGAGACTCAGAGGGCAAATTGCTGATGCCTGCTTTGTGGGCACATTAGGCCCTCAGGACTTCATTTATCCTGGTCAGAGCAGGCTCACTGCCATAGGGTGCCATACTCCCTGTCCACCCCAACCCCTGGCTCTGCCAAAGGGAAGGAAGGAATTAAGCACATTTTTGTGACACCCCACCCCCAAGTGCTAGGTAGTGAACTGCTGAAGGGGCTGAACGTCTTGGATCTGGGCCTAAACTTGGAAATACTAGAAAGCCAGGTGCTACATGAAGTCCTGTACAGAGAATGCCCTGAGCTTGAGATCCGCTGGGAGGACCTAAAGGCCAGAGCCCTGGATGCCTGCGAAGCCATAGAGGCTGCTGAGGTGCTTGGGGGCCCCACCTGTGGAACAGGCTGAGCATCTGAAGGGCACCGGTAGGGAGGGAGGGATGAGTATGGATGTTTGCACATTGCAAGGAAGGGCCAGCTCCATCAAAAAAAAATTACTATGTGCAGGAACAGTTGCTGACGATGCTGCTAATCCAGAATCCAAAGCATCGCAAACCCACCAGGTTGCTACGGGACATTATGAGAATCCAGGCAAAGGTCTATCAGATGCAGGCCCATTCTGAGGAGCTAAACGAACAGAAGCTGCAGGAGTTGGCATTGTGGGTTCCTTACCAGAAGGTGGCTTGGCATGGAATAACCATCATAAAGACCCTCAGCACATTACAGAACTCACTGCCCTTTTTCCGTATGAGTGCAGAAAACTGGCTGGCAGTAATCAGACAGGCTCTGGATAGCATCAAGCCGCGTGATGTCCAGCACAAGGAGGACCTGGACAGCCACTTGCTGCAGCTGAAAGCACATCTGACCCGCCAGCTGCTGGGCAGTGCCCTGACTGTGCTGGGACTAACCCAGGTACCCTTGGTGGGTGCCTTGGGTGCTATGGCTCTGCTGCAAGTGGCAGAGGAAGCGCCAAAGCTGGAGAGGCTAGCGCTCTGGCCTGGCCTGGCGGCTTCCCCCAGCATAGGCTCCTGGAAATCAGTCCCCACTGTGGCTCGGCCAGCCTGGCTTACACCAAGAACCTGGCATGAATGTGGGCTGTTAGAACTGCTGCCCCCATTTGTTGGGCTTCGGGCATCTCTGGCAGACCACTCCAGAGTTTGGCAGGATTACCTGTCACTGCATTCTACAGTGCTGGGCCCTGCACCTGGGCCCAGATTTCAGCCCCTCAGCCTTCTCCAGAAATTGATCCTGTGGCGCGTGCTACGACCAGAGAGCCTAGCAGGTGCCCTCGCAGACCTTACCACCAGCCTCCTGGGCCGGCCTCTGGATGAGAGTCTGGGCATCCCCACCTTGCCCTTGGAACGAAGTCAGGCTACTCAGCCCATACTGATCTTGTTGCCACCTCCTGGCCACCCCACAGTGACCCTCCATCCTCTGACTGTCATCCAGAAACTTGCTCCTGTGAATAAAGAGGTTTGAACCTAGCATCTTGGCCACAGAGTGACTGGGACCCTGTGGGTTGGGGAAGGTGATGAGGACCCCACTCAGCATTCTTATAGATCTTTGTAGATTGCAAAATGACGTTGGGTGTCACCCTGAGACACTTTGAGTCACTGCCACCTTTCTGCTGTCCCCAGGGACAAAGACATCTGCAGGTGATTGCGCTGGGCTCGGAGGCCTGGAACCCAGCCTCAGGTGTGGTCAGCACCCTCCAGCAGGCCATGCTGGAAGGGCACTGGTTGGTGCTGAATAACTGTCATTTGATGTCCCACTGGCCAAGGGAGCTACTGCAGCCCTTGCTGGGGCTGCTGGATGGAGCTAAGGGTGAGTGTGCTGCCTAGAGGGGGTTCTAGCATCCAAACCTATGCCTGGCCTTGAGCTTGAACTCCTTGGGCCTTGTGACTGATCCTCTTGCTGCAAGCCTGTACCCTGGGCCTCCTGGGCCTTGAGTCTGACACCTGCTTTCCCAGTCTTAAGTGTGATGACCAAGCCTATGTGTGACCAATGACCTGAGGGCTGATCTCAGCTTCTTCTCACACCCTAGTGGTCTTGGACCCGGAACAGGCTTTGCTTCCAGTTCAAGCCGAAAGCGGGAATGTGGCCGCCATCGTCCATAGAGATTTCCGTCTTTGGCTTATTGCATCTGCGGAAGCCAGTGCTTCGTTGCCAGGTGAGGAACATATATCCCATCCCACAATGCTCTCTCAAACTGGAGGAGGGGCAGGTGTGGTGGCACAAACCTGTAATCCCAGCACTCAAGAGACAGAAGCAGGATTGTTGCAAGTTCAAGGTCACCCTGGGTTAGTGAGATCAAGGTTGACCTGAACTACATACTGAGACCCTGACTCAAAAAAAGAAAAACAAAAAAACTGGAGGAGAGGAGGTGACTAAGCAGCGCTGACTCAGCACTCCCTTTCCTCCCCAGCGGTGCTAAGTCAGCACTCCATGTCTATTTTCTGGGACCAGTCCCTGGAGCTGGGTCACGTCTTGATCCACAGTCTGGAGCTGGCCCAGCAAGAAGTGCACGTCCAGTCCCCTACCCGGGCACTGCCTCTGCTGCTCTTGCATGGGCTCCTGCTGCACCGGCAGCTCTATGGGGCAAGGCTACAGGCACACCGGGGGCGCTGGTGAGCTACCGCCTGTGGGGTCCCCTCAGCCCTCAGCAAGCACTGAGCATCTTCCACATGCTGGGATGAGTGAAACCAATTAGACTTGGGAAGCTTCAAAGGAGGGCAATGGGGAGGTCTTGGAAGGCTTCTCCAGGGACTGTGATCCTACATCCTGAATTGAGTCTTAATGCAGAGGCACTTCACTTAAGAGATGTATAAACAGAGGGACCTGATCTCAGCGGAAGGGAGACTTCAGGGTAGCTGAGGGGGACATGCAGGGCGTTGAGTGGGAAGAGGTAAGGCTCATCACAGGTGCTTTTAAGACCATGACAAATGGCCCAGCACTGAGAACAATGGGAAGTCACTGATGGATTTGAAGTAGAACAGAGGAGATCTGTTTGTCGTTGGAAAGATCGCTTGGGCAGCAGTGTAGAGAGCAGGCCAGCAGAGGCAGAACTGGGGGCAAGCAGAGCAGTTTCAGGAGGTTCCAGTGGCTCCCAGGAAGAGCTCTGAGGCTGGGTGGGAGAGACTGGGTAGTCAGGGTAGGGAGTAGATAGTTTAAGGGGTGGAAAAGAAGACGTTACAGGAGACTTCCGGCAGGGTGACTCCTACCTCTCGCTAGGACAGGAGACAGAGTAGGTTCCAAGTGGGAACATGATGATTTCTCTTGAAAGCAGGTTGTATTTGAGGGGCCACAAGGCAATAACCAGTGAGCCCTCATCAGCCTGGACCTCAAGAGAGGTGATATTCGAAACTCTTCTTTCTGTTCCCCTCCCTCAGGACCCATCTGACCCTGACCCAGGCCCTAGAGACACAAGAGCAGCTTTGGGCCAGTCTCAGCAATCCGGACACTGCCATGCAAGAGCTGGCTGGTGAGATCCTTCCTGCCCTCATCAGCCCTCAGGAGAGCATGGGAAAGGCTGTGGGTGGGAATTTTGAGGCCAAGAAGTAATTCACAACTTTGGTTTAGGTGGGTGTGACTGGGTGTGGTATTGCACACCTGTAATCCCAGTGCTGGGAAGCTTGAAAACAGGAGGATCACTACGAGCTGGGTAGTGAGACCCTGCACAAAATACCTTTAAAAACATTTTAAAAAGGGTTGAGGTGAGTGGTAGAAATGGGGTGGGGGACAGCAGTGGAACCAATGGGTTCTGATCTCATCCTCAGCTTCAGTTTTCTATGGGGGACCTCTGGGGGACACCAAGGACAGAGAGGCACTCATAAGCCTCATCCAAGCCTGCTTGAGCCCCAGCAGCCAGAGCTGGGTCCAGCCACACACACCTCAACATCTGCTGGCCACCCTGATGCCCAGCCCAGGTAAGCAAGTTTCCTGTGTTGTGGAGGGCAGTAGTGGAGTTTAGCGGCCTCCCCACAGAACCGTGAATGTCAGTAGAAATAAAAGTGTCCGAAGGGGCTCTACATGCACGCACGCATGTGCACATGTGCACACGCCGCGCTTCTGTGGATGGAGCCCTGAAGGACTCTCCTGTAAGAGTGGGTGGTGAGAGTCCTCCTTGGTCTTCACCCTTGCACCTCCACTCGCAAGAGCTGGGAAAGCTGGATGCCATCGCAGAATGCAACGCCCAGATGCACCTCCTGCCCACACCCTCGGAACCTGGGATCTGTGGACTGAGTGAGGGGCCCCAGGCCTGGCTGTTGCGACGTCGGAGTCGCACTGTCCAGAGCGTGCTCCAGAGAAGTTCCTCTGCGTGGGTTCCTGTGGCTGGAGGAGATGCCAGGCGCACGGAAAGAAGGCTGTGGCAGCGCCTTGTGCAAGTCAAACAGAGGCTGGAGTCCTTGCAGGCTGCGCTCAACAAGCACAGTCGCCGGGACCAGTCTGGCTCGGTGCGGGGGCGCCACCTTAGGCGGCCCCTGGAGGACTTCCTGGAGACCGAAGCGCTGGAGCTGAGCCAGGTGGTGGGTACGCTGCAGCGCGACCTCGACTGCCAGGTGCGGCAGCTGAAGGGTGAGCCCCCTTGTCCCTCCCACCGCTGTACCGCGGTGGCCCGCGCTCTCTGGACTGGTCGCCTACCAGCGCCCTGGCGATCCTACTTGCCCTTCGGCCCGCAGCCACCCTGGCATTGGCTGTGGCAGCTGTCGTGCAGTGGGCAGCTGTTGGTTAGTTACCTGGGCTCGAACGCAGGCACTGAAGTATCAGAGCGCGTCTTTCACCTCTCAGCCTTTCGCCACCCCCATCGCCTGCTGCTAGCGCTGCGTTGGGAGGCTGCCCTGCAGCAGCGCGGCTCCAGCTTGAAGTCTTCCGGCAGCCAAAGCCCAGACTCAGGTCATCCCCTGCATAGGTATGGGGAACTGAGCAGCAGTCCTCTGCACCTCCAGGTATCTTGGCACCACCCCCTCCGTTACCCTCAGAGTCCTTGATTAGACGTCAGTCCGCTCCTGGGCAGTTTCATTTCTCTCATCTCACTCTTACCCCCCAACCCCCTTCCACTCCCTGTGCCCCAACTTCACAGCCCTGTCTAACCAGCTTCTGGCCCTCTAGGTGGAGAATGGTCCAAACCCCAAAGTTCCAGAGATGGGGCTGCTGCTGACAGGGCTGCAGCTCCTGCATGCCGAGTGGGACCCAGAAGCTGGAGCCTTGCAGGACAGCTCTTCCAGCCAGCCCAATCCTCTGCCCCCCGTCAGCGTCTGTGCTCATGCCCATCAGGCCCATACCCTTCCAAGGGCAGCGGGCCTGGCCATGTACTCCTGTCCAGTGTACCAGGCAGGGCCCCTTGGTAAGCTGCACAGCAGGAGCATCCTGATGCATATCCCTCTGCCCTCAAAACTTAGTGTTGACACCTGTATCCAGCGGAGAGTCCACGTGTACAGCCCGCCCTTGCCCTGAGCACTCTACCAGAATAAAATTGTGATTCCATGAATGGTTTGCGGGATTTGGAGAGAGAACGGGGTGTGCCCAGAAGGCAAATGTGGCACACACAGGAATACAGTGTGCACAAATGGAGGTGTGCGTGGGTTGAAGGGAGCAAGAGCCAGGCAACTAGGGAGAGGAGAGAGGATGCTTCTAAAGTAGGGCTGGTGTTCCCCTCTATCAAAGGGATATGCAGATCTGGCAGTAGCTAACACCCCGAATGAATCCTGAAACTTTTCCAGTACTACTATGGTCTGCATGCTTAATCCCCAAGAGATATTTTTGAAGGGAGAATATTTAAACTCAAAATGCTTTCTTACGGCATTTAGAGGATTATTGGGAACATTCCAGTTCTGTCCTACCACTCACATCACATCATCACCTATGATGGATTCTCTAAATGAATCATACACATGAAAAACAAAAATTAAGACAAAAGATCCTGCCAGCCATCCTGGTGCAGGTCTGTAATCTCAGCACTCAGGAGGATGAGGCCAGCCTGGGCTATATAGTTAGACCCTGCCTCAAAACAACAACAACCACTACCCCACCCCACACCCCACACACAGAGCCAAGAAAAATGGGGAAAAAAAGTCCAAACATCCTATGTTTGTTCAAAAATTACTTATCCAGCGCTCATCCACCAGGTATTCTTCCAGGCATTTATGAGGTTGTTCAACTAAAAGCAACAGGCAATATAAGGTCAACACAATTATGGAATTTTGATCTAGGAATGATGTAAATAAAACCAAATAGACTGCTGAGTGACTAAAAGACAGTACTTAATACAGTTAGAATGGTCAAGGAGGTCTTCCTGAATACTAGCTACTCCAAGAGCTAGAAGAAATATTTCGGTAGAACCCTCAGTAGGTGTAAAAGTCTTGAGCCAGCAACAACCACGTAGTGTTCAAGAAACCAAACATAGCTGGGTTCCAGCTCAAGGTGAGCAAAGAAGTGTACTGGAGACCCCTACCACAGCACCAGCTAGTTCCTAGTCTCCCAGTAAGAGCCACTGAGTAAGAGATAATGGGACTTACATAGTGATTATAATGTGGTGGTGGTAAACTAACCCATCCAATATCCTGGGAGGAGCTGGATAAATAACTCAGCAGATTAAAGTGCCTACAAGCAGGTGCAGGGGCCAGGGGTTCAGTGGCAATTGAGACTGGGCGTGGTGGCATGAGCCTGTAATCCCAGCTCTTGGGAGTCGGTAAACAGGCGGATCACTATGAGTTGGATCTAGTAGTGAGACCCTGAATACCCAGTAGACCCTTCCCTAAAATACAAAAAATAAAAAAAAATAATAATAGGTATCCTGGGGCCAGACATCATGGTGGTCACAATAAAAATGACTAATAAGTCTCTGGAGTGTGTGTGGGCACCATGTCTGGCTGCGAAGGTGGCAAGTAGAAGCCCCTGAAACAGCCCAAGAAATCAGGATCACTGAGTCTGAGTTGTATAGCAAGACCCTGTACCAAATGCATAAATAAGATAAAAAATAAAAAAATTCATAAGCCAAGTAACAAGTATGAACTGGCATCTAGCAAGATAATAAAGTATTTAGAAAGTTTTTTTTTTTTTGGCTGGCTCGGGCTGCCAAAATTGAGAACAAAGAGTTCTCAATTTTATTGTTTCAAAGTTAGCTTTTGTTTTCATTGATTTTTTCTGTTCTTTCTCCAATGATTATTTCTCTTTCAATTATTTTTCTATATTTCCTTTCTTTTTAATCTTTTTTTCTTTTTTTAGCTTCTTCATGTGGAAACTTAAGACTATACTGATTTTAGGGGTTTCTTATTTTCTGCGTGTGCATTTAAATTTCTAAGGACTGCTGTAGCTACCACCTTACAATGTTTGATGTTATGTTTTCATTATTTCATTTGAATTTTTTTAAAATTTCATTTGTTTCCATTGCTTGATCTGTTCATTTGTTATTGTTGTTGAGACAGGGTTTTAGACGACCAAGTTAAGACACTTTCCCTAAGCTGACTTAGGAAGATTCTTGCTTAAGGTGGATTCCACAAGCACTTAATCAAGCAACAGATTGAAGTTTTAGTAAAGATATTAACCTGACAGCCCAGAGGCAGAAGTAATGCCACAAGTTCGAGGCCAGTCTGGGTTACAAAGTGAATTCAGGGCTAGCCTGAACTGCAAAGGAAACCTTGTCTCAAAACAAAACTAAAAGAGGGGTGAAATGTAGCAGAAAATGCCTCCCCTCCAAGCAGTATGCTTCAGTTGCCCAGGTAATACTTCCTGTTACTATCATCGCCTAGAGAGAGCTGCTCACTATTAGACATATTGTAAGAACCAATCAAAGACAGCCATGCTCTGCTGCTGGCCTGCCACCCCATAGAAAACCTTCCTTCCTGCGTCTTTGGGGGCTGATATTATGGGAACGATTGTGATCAGTGCCTGTTGTACATCTCCCTCCAAATCCTTGGTATTCTTCAGTGTCTCTGCTTTCCATTGAACCATCATGCCCAGTGGTGTTCTTTAGTGGGATTTTTTTTTGGGTCACAATAAAAATGACTAATAAGTCTCTGGAGTGTGTGTGGGCGCCATGTCTGGCTGCGAAGGTGGCAAGTAGAAGCCCCTAAAACAGCCCAAGAAAACAGGGCAAGGAGATGGATGAGGAATATAGAGCGCTCAAACAGAAGCAAAAGGAGAAGAAACTTGAGGAGCTAAAAATGAAGGCCACGGGAAAGGGCCCCCGTGTCACAGGTGGAATTAAGAAATCTGGCAAAAAAAATAAGCTGTTCCTTATGTGTACAATGATGGTGACCCTGGATTCTATTCCTATTCAAATATCTGGATCCCCTGCTGTAACATCCCTTGACACCTATAACTAGAACAAAGTGTGTTCTTGGAGTCTGTTGTGTGTTTAAGAACAAAATTTTATAAAGGGCTGGCAAGATGGCTCAGTGGTCTAAAGTGCCTGCTTAGGCAAGCTTAGGCAACTGCAGGGACCTCGGTTCAATCCCTGGCACCACATGCTGTGCCAGCCCCACCCCAAGGGCAGGCTGAGCCGGCATACACACACACACACACACACACACACACCAATAAAATACTTCAGTTTTCTGATGTGAACATTTTTTTATCCAATTTAAAATCCATAAGGTGGGCTGGCGAGATAGCTCAGCACACTAAGCAACTGCTTAGGTGAACACAGGGACTGGGGTTTGGTTTCCCGTACCATATGTTGAATCTGAGCGTGGCGGCACACACTTGTAATCCCAGTGCTGGGAAGGCGAAAATGGGAGGATCACTGAGTCTGAGTTGTATAGCAAGACCCTGTACCAAATGCATAAATAAAATAAAAAATAAAAAAATTCATAAGCCAAGTAACAAGTATGAACTGGCATCTAGCAAGATAATAAAGTACTTAGAAGGATTTTTTTTTGGGGCGGGGGGGTGCTGGCTCAGGCTGCTTTAAGGGCAGGTCTAGTGCGGCATGTGGAGCAAGGAATCAAATCGTGGTCCCTTGCACCTGACTGAGTTTACCCAAAGGGGCGCTTTCAACAACTGAGCTATGGCACAAGCCCCCAAGTATTTATCTTAAAGGTAGGAAACAAAAGTTTTGTGGTTAACAGTAAGATATATAAGTGGTCCTAGAAGTTAATGCAGAATATATAATACTAAGTGCTCTAACATTCCAAAATTAATTAGTTTAATGAAGTACAGCTTTGTGTGTGTGTGTGACCAGCGTTCGAACTCATATCCTTGCATTTGCAGGCAGGTACTTGTTCCACAGTGCTATCTCCCTGGCCCCTGAAGTACAGCTTTACTTCTTGTTCAAACTCCAATGTAGATATTTCTGGTGAGCACTTCTTCTGGATATATGAAATAATACTTTATCTAAACTTCTATATTATGATTCTGTTATTTTAAAACATGCTTCAGGGGCTAGGGAGATAGCTCCGTGGCACAAGTGCATGCCTGGCAAGTGAAAGGTCATGAGTTTGAACCCCAGTCCTGCCAGAAAAAAAAAAAAAAAAAGCTTCATCGTCATATTGGCAGCTACTATAGGGAGTGGAAAAAATACAGAAAAGGCTCAACTACCTTTTGGTTCCTTTAGACTAAGAGTGAAACATCATTTCTCTCCATTGATGAGTTGTACTCACACAGCCCTGCCTAACTACAGAGCTGGACATGTAGTTTACCCAGATATCCAGATAGAGTTCATTTTGGTGAGCATCTAGTAAGTTTTTTCTACAGAAAAGAATAGATGCTACCAGTGTGGAGATCTGGAGAAAGAAAATAAGTTTATTGAAAGCCCTTCCTGGTGCTTGTCTCAGTTTGGGAAATTTATATTTGTAATTCCATGGATAAGTTATTGGAATCCCATCAAGTTCATTCCAATCTACCAATTCTAGTGCAACACATGGCAAGAATAAAGCCTATTTATAGCTATGGGAAGCCAAGGAGTCTTATGTACAGCCATGGTGATGGCTGTCTGGAACAAAGGCTCGACCCAGGGCCAAATCCAGGTTTTATTCAGCCATGAAGGAGGAATGGCTTGAGGATGAATGACTGAGGATGGCAGTAGGTGAGCGCTGTGAGCTGAGCCAGGTGGGAGGCCTGTATTTACCTGTCACATGCAGAGAGATTATACAGAATAATCTGCCTTACATGATTGAGATAGTATCTAATGTTTGGGGTCCCATGTTTCAGCTGATGTGTAATCTTTCAAGCCCCAGGAAATCATAACCTGTCTCGAGGTTCAACCCAGTCAATAGTGTGGAGCACTGGCTCTTTGTCATGTTTCTACCCCACTCATATTAAAAGATCAGCTGTGTGTGTGTGTGTGTGTGTGTGTGTGTGCTGTCACTGAGGAAACACACATGCCATTTTCAAAGACTACCATCAGCACCTTGGCTGGACCGATATGCTCTACTTAAAGCCAATTGAAAGGATAAGGAAAAGTCCTAGCCAGCTCTGTACATATCAATACATAGAAACAGGGTCAGGCACAGCCAAAACAGAGACAACTGCTCTTTCAAGGAGTCACTCAGATGGTCCTTCACAAACTTCAGCAGGGCAAGTATATTCTAACAAGACCAAGCAGCATGTAATAAACCCAGCAATAGGCTTGGCCATGTATGATAAATGAACAGATAGGGGCTAGCGAGATAGCTCAGTGGCCTAAAGCTCCTGCTTAGGTGATCTTATGCAAGAGCAGGGACTGTGGTTCAATCCCCGGCACCACATGCACCAGCCCCATCCCCAGGGCAGGCTGAGCTGGCCACAGGAAAAAAAAAAAAAAAAAAAAAAAAAAAAAAAAAAAAAAAAAAAAAAAAAAAAAAAAAGAACGAAAAGCTTGTATGGCTTGTTGACTTCTGAGAAAGGAGAGGTGTGGGTCAATACATAATTGGAAAGCAAAGCCTGGGAAAGATCACTGAGGGCCTAAGATTCTGTCTTTTGTGCTTGGTGCAATGAGAATCCATGGAAGGATTTTTATACAGAGAGGTGACATAATCTATATTTTTAAAATCATTTGGCTGTGAGGAAAATAAATGGCTCTGGAGAACAGAAGCAATCAGACCAGTAAGACAGTTACTATAGTAGTCAAATGTCCTAGGACCATGTGGCTGGTCAGAAAAGTCATGTGAGGAGGGGGATGCCCTGGAAATGAAAGGCTCTAATTAGTAGGCCGTCAGAGAAAAGGCTCAGAGCTCCTGAGCGTTTATGTAGCCAGTGAGCATTGGAGCTGAGGGGCTCTGCCAAGAGCAGGCTGTCTCTTTTGGAACTGTGTTCCCTCAGGACTGTATTACTGGAACAAAAGAGCAGACCAGCAGGTGCAGAAGGAAAAACTGTTTACTTTGTGGAGACTCCAAAAAAGATGCTGATCAGGCACAAGGCACAGACAGACATCCAAACCCAGCTCTGTTCCTGTCTCTCACCACTCCTGCCAACTTCATTCATACTCTATACTCTTTTCCTATTGAAAAAAGGCTGCTGCAAGACTGTGTCATTCTTAGACAAATGCATGTCAGACATTAGAATGTCTAATTCTGTTTACCAGTAAATAATCTGCACAGTAGGTTTCAAGCCTTTCCCTTCCCAGCTCTACCCTGCCTAAGCGAAGCAGTTGGCTTTGAGGAAGGGCGAATGCTGTGTGTCTCCATACCTCCTGTCCAACTACTAATTGCTGCTGAGTATTCTGTGGCCAAGTACTGAGAGACAGGAGAGATAAAGTGGTAAAACAGGCCTGGCAGATATTTAAAGGGGTAACCCCTGCTGTCTCCCCATTACCCTGGGGAGGTCCCTTACAACTCCCTCATCAGGGCATATGGCACACCCTCCCAGCTCTATGTACTGAGGTCTCCCTTAGTTCTTCAAAAAGGCCCTACTACGCTGGCTGTGATGGTGTCCATCTATAATCCCAGCACTGTGGAAGGCTAAGGCGCGAAGATCATGAGTCCAAACCCAGTCTGAGCAACTTAACAAGATTTTGACTCAAAAAATAAAGGGAATAGGGTGTAGTTCAGTGTGAAAGCCCTGGTTCAATCCCCTGTATCCAAATCAAAAAAAAAAAAAAAAACAAAAAAAAACCCAAAATGGATAGAACTCAAGAGCAGCCAATGCTTCCTTCTTTTTTAAAAGCGGCACGGAGGAAACCTACACACATTGCCTGCCAGGGCAAATCTGGGCACTGCAGCCCAACGCAAAGCAGCAGCCCTCCCCCGGTCCCACCGGTAAAACACTGAACTCTTATTCACCCTGTACATTTCCATTCAAAAATCAGACTCCACTCTCACCATTCCCCAACTGTACAGAACCTCATGCTTTGGGTACAGTTCCAGAGAACCCCTAAGGAAACTTGAGACGAGAAAGCAGAGACTAACAACACCTTCAAAGAAGGGCTTCGGTTTAACAGACCAGCTCTCCACGGAGATTAAGAAGTTCTCTGCAAAGTAATCTTGCATATCTCCGTCCATCCGTCCATCTTTATTTATGAACCTTTTGAGCTATCAGTGCTGCCAGCACTCACACTGTGTGCCCTCGTTCATTCACTCATTCCCTTTATTCTCCTAGAAATGATACTTTCTACTTTCTCCAAAACTGCAACCACCTCTCCCCATTTTCACAATCAACAAATGTTTCCTGCTTCACAGAGAAAATCAAAGCAACCAGAAAACAACTTCTGGGACCCTATCCAGGAGGCGGGAAGAGGGTCTAGAAATCTGCATTACAATGAGCCTTGTGGGTGTTTTTACAGCACTGCCACTGCAGTTCACAGTCCAACATATTTTTTTATATTCTATTTTTATTATTTATTTATTTGTTTGCTTGTTTCTTATTTTATGGCTGGCTCAGCCTGCCCTGGTGGTGGGGCTGGCGCAGCATGTGGTGCCGGGGATCGAACCGCAGTCCCTGCAGTTGCCTGAGCTTTCCTAAGCAGGCACTTTAGACCACTGAACCATCTCGCGGGCCCCTTCAATCGGTTTTAGTCACATGAGTTTCCTGTGGCTTGAACAGCAGACTGCTGTTCTTTCTTAAGGAAATATATACCGCTTTCTCTTCAGTTCAGGCTCTCAAGTTAGACCCTGAAGCCCAAGTAGTCTTGAAAAGTTCACCTTGAAACAGGATGGAGCTGTGAGGTTCCAGGTCAGGGTAAGTCGGGATCAGAGTAGCTCAGGGGCACCTGGTTGTTTTTTTTTTTTTTTTTTTTTTTTTTTGCAGGACCAAGGTTCAAACTCACAACCTTGCACTTGCCAGGCAGGCACCTGTGACTTGGAACTATCTCCCTGGCCTCAGGGGCACTTGTAATGGGGACTCGGCTGAGAAAAGAACTTGGGGCCAGAGTCAGATCCTGAGAGATGTTTATTCAGGTGGCTGGAGGTCAGAAAAGGCAAAAGGAGAATCCCAATTATAAGTAAGGAGGAGAAGCAAAAAATGAAAGCAGATCCCAGCCTGCAGAGCATAAGCCAATAAAATATTCCAGATCTAGGAATGCACGCAACATTGGGGGGGGGGGGCAGGAATACAAATACAGAGTGTCTGGCCCTTCTCCACTCCCTTGCTCCAGGGAATGCCAGCCTCACCGACCTGCCCCAATAAAGCAGGCCCAAGAAAAAAGAAAAAAAAAGCAGGCCCAAGGCAGGCTGGGACAGAAGGTCCAGGCACTTCACTTCGACTGCTTCGCAGCCAGCTCCACTTACCAGCCCCAGCTTGCCAAAACATGGAAGCAAGTCTGCCTAGGAGACACTTTGTGTTCTGGGACAAAGTCTCACCATGTAGCCCCCAGGCTGGCCTCAACTCCTCCGTGATCCTCCTGCCTCAGCCTCCCAAGTGCTGGGATTACAGGCCCATGGCACCACACCCACCTCCTAGTAGGCTCTTTGGAAGTACGTGCCGTGCTGCTGCCTCCTCCCCGTGTCTGTCATCTTCTGCACCAACCACATGACGTTGGCACCTATCCCACCATCGGCTTTTAGCACTGCCCAGGGCAGCTTCAAAATTCACGCAGACAACACCTCTCCATGACACCAGCCTCCAGGGGACCTCCCTTGAGTCTCCCAGGAACTCAGCCCTGTGGCCACACTCTCACCCAACTACCACCTAAAACTGCTCTACTTTCAAATATTCTGATTTCTAACTACAGTCGTCTCTTCTTCCAGGTCACTTGTTTAATTATTCCCACCTAACACCCTATTCCTATCTTCACTCTCCTGCCTGGTCTAGAAAACTCCACAATCCACATAGCTACCACTTAGACCCCGGAAGCCTAAAGCTCTTTTTGCTCACTATCCTTTCATTTCAGTTGGCAGAAAAAACGCCAGATGATCCCTTCGTGCTCCTCTTCCAGCATCACTGTATTCTTATATAGGTGCGAATGATCACACCATGAGGTAGACTGGTATAGCTACAATTTCGTGAATAACATCCTTATTAACTCACAAAGATCATCATTACTCAGCATTCCTCACCCCATTGAAATCTTACTTCTCTCTCATCTACTGTCACCATTCCTGGTTCATTTTGAGAGCTCTATTCTGAGCCATCTTTCTTATGACCCTGGATATTTTACTATTCCTATAAGACTTTACTAGCTCTAGTAAATCTCCAAATCCCCAACACAGATCCCATAAGTCAGCTGCTTGCTTGTTTCCTTTTCTCCTAGACAGCTCATTACATTGTCCACGTTGATCTTCAACTCCTGGGCCAAGCAATCCTTCAACCTCAGTGTCCTGAGTAGCCGGTACCTGAGTAGCCGAGTACCTGAGTAGCTGAGTACCTGAGGAGACTATAATTGTTTCCATCTTGTCCCTCTAACAAGGACCTAAAATCCAACACTTTGAGTGGCTTCCATAGGCCACTGAGTTGTTTAAGCTAAAAACCTGGAATTTGCCTCAGATTCCTCTCCTTCAATCACTTCAACATTCCACCAACTCAAACTAATGGAGTCCAGAGCGGCCTCAGCACATACCTCCAGCTCAGGCTTCCGCGGCACTGCTCTCTCATGAACTCTATCTAACCAGGTCCTGTCAGTTCTTATCCCTCTCTAGGTACAATAAATCTTGTACCTCAAGTGACAAGCTCTGAGAATATAAAGGTAAATACGATTTCAGAAGAATTTAGCTAAGGGGGCTGGGGAGATAACTCCATGGCACAAGTGTCTGCCTGGCAAGTACAAGGTTGTGCATTTGAATCCTGGTCCTGCAAAAAAAAAAAAAAATTAGCCAAATGCACAAAGCAGCAATAACATCATAGTCAATGCTAAAGGAGTATGCTTCACATCATACTTTGAGAACCCAGATAATGAACTGATTCTGCCCTGGGAACAGAGGAGTACAAAACAACCAAAATGCTCAGGAAGATGACAGGTACTCAGCAAAGAGGAGCACACGCAAAGGCACCGATTAGTATCAGCTGAGAGGTTCACAGCCCAGCCTCCACATATGCCCTCTGACCTACAGCCTGTTTCAGAATCTCCAACCCTTTATCAGAGGCACCTAACTGCCTCAAAGTGGAACCTATGTCTTCTCCATGGGCACGCTCAGATCCTGTTCTCAGGAACAAATCACAGAGGCCATGACTAAGTCCACAACAGCTCTGCTGGGGGAGGTCTGGGGACTGTCATCCTAACTCATCCTGCCCTAGCACTAGCTCTCCTTATCTATAGCTTTCCTAAGAATTGCTAATTTGGTTCTACTACAAGGCAGAAAGAATGGATGAACCCGTATGCCAATGAGCTCCCCAACCTCTCACCCCAAAATGTCATCATCCAGTTGTATATGAACAGAAACTCAGCTCCCTCACTATGCCACTCCTCCAAGAAAAGCTGGGAATCCATTAAGAGTTTCTACATACAGTACTGCGTGAGCCTTTTCAAAGGCCTATCTCAAACTCTCCCTTCAGTTAACAAAGCCTTTTCCCTCCTTCAACCTCTAGCCCGTTCCACGGAGTCTTCAAAGAACAATAAGGGTTACAACACATAATATCCACAGAAAGTTTATTGAGCACCTCCTATGCTCCCAGCCCTAACTATAGATTTTTCTCCAACAACACACACAACAATGCTGTAAGACGGGAATTCTATCATTTTCCTAATGAGGAATGTGATACTCAGACACTAAATGGCTCTCAGCTGTAAGGGGCAAGTTGAGATTAGAACTACCAAGAAGCAAGAGCTCCCTGTCTGCAGTCTTAGAGGTCTGGGCTGTATGAACCTGCAGGAGCAGAACACAGGTGAACAGAGCCTGCTCAGTATAGATCGGAAGGAGCAGAGAGGTCAAGACAAAATGCGTCCTCCAAGAGATGCAGAGAAGAGCCACACTCAAAGAGCCCTCAATTCCGAACTACTTCAGGTGATCCATGGATCCCAGTTATCCCCCTGCTCCTCTTTACTCCTGAGCTTGCTCAAGTGACTTTAGGCTTCTTTCGAACCGAGACAGCTTCCCTAGAACACAGCTGAGCCAGAGATTTCATCATCCCTTGTTCTGGGGACAGAGGAAAGGCAGTATCAGGTCCTGGCTCACAGCCTGGCTATATACAGTCTTGAGAGTCTTCAGCCTGGAGTCTGGGCCCCTTCTCCCCTTTCAAGGAGTGTTTGGAGGTCACCTTCGCTTGTAGAGACACGGTTGAAGTTTCAGACCTGTAAGTTGAGCCTTGGGCCCTACCCGAGGGGGGCCTGTCTTTTCAAAATCAAATAAGAAGAAGTGGCTGTTGCTCAGGTCCTAGGGGCAGAAAAGACCCAATGAGCTCTAAATCCTCACCCCAAGCCCGCAAAACACCTCCCTCCATGTCAGAGAGCTTCCAAGGCCCCTAGCATTGTGTCTTTGTCTGTTCCTGTGCCCACAGTGTCTTTCCTGAACACCACTATCCTGAAAAGGGCCACAAATGAGCCAAGTGATAGGGACTGATTTCTTAGAGCTCTCACCTTGGAGATGACCTTGAAGCCCAGCTTGGTCACAGCCCCAAGAAAGGTTCGAACATCTTCAAAGCGGCTGCTGACCTCAGCCACTTTCAGGAGACCCCTGAAAAAGCAGGAAGTTCTATGTAAGTGGACAAACAGGAACACGCACATATAAAGGCACCTGTGTTCTGCATCTCTTACCCTGGCTTCAGCACTCGATTTGCCTCCTCCAGGAAATCCCTGATGTTGGTTCCCATCAGCGAAAGACAAAACACAGCCACATCCACGGACTCATCCCCCAGAGGCACCTGTGTAAAATGTGAGCGTGTAGAATGCTGCACACAGCATCAGAAGGAAAGACAGGCACTGAGTGTTAGAATTGGATACCAGGATAGAGAGAGCAGGGAAGGAAAGGTTAAAGCATAGAGCAGATACACAGAGAGACTTACCTGGGCCATATCACACACAGTGACCCGGGGGTCCAGTGAAGCCAAGTCAAAGCAGTGTACAGGGTTCCGGATACTTGAAGCTAGGCGGCAATCCCCACAGCCAAAGTCAGCCACTACCAGCGATGCAGACCTGGGAGTGGAAGGGAGGGGTCACACACTGGTGTGGTCTGAGCCCCTAAATGACCCAAACTGCTTCTCACGGTGCCCAAGCCCCCATTCACCGCTGGCGAAGATCGTTGGCGATGCGGTCTACTGGTTGCAGCGGCCACTTCTTCACTTGGCTTTGGAAGCCACGATGGTAGAGGAGAAAAGCCTCAGGGTCCTCCTGGAAGAGGCGTTGTGCAGCACTGCTCGGTCCTGAGTACAGCTGCTCATTAAGGTAGCGAAACCGGGCTCCATCCAATCGCTGTGCCATGCGAGCTCGCAGGGCCTCGGCCCGAGCCTCATGGTTGTCCCGTTTGGGGCTAGGAGGAATCTCTGACTCCTCTGCAGCAGCACTGGAGGCCTCAGCAGAAATCTTGTCTGGTGCCTGGAGGGGTCGAAATTTGTTCTTGTGTCTCCGCTTGTTTTTCTGCCGATTTCTCCACTGTTTCCGAGTTAAGGTATTAGGGGGCTTAGGGGAACTGGACCTGGAGCTTGGCTTGAGTAAGTCTTCTGTAGTACTACCCTTCCTGGATTTGTGACCTGTAAGGAGGGAGACGGGAAGGTGCTATTTCAGGCAAGATTCCCAAATTCAGAGCCCTGGCAAGTCATCATGGCCATACTCTTTATCTTTGAGGCAGAGGCTGTGGCCTGGAAAAGAGTATTTCTCATTACCTACCCAGTCCTAAAGGTGATAGAAAACCTCTGCTATATGCACACCCAGTGGACACTCCCATCCATACACACACCCATTTGTACCTGCTTGGTCAACACTGTTGAGGTGCTGGGCTGGATTTGAAAGGGCCTGTTCTGAGCATTTTCTCCTTTTCTCTCGTTTGGCAGAGTCACTACCCAGAAGATCGTGTTTGCAGACGTTCTTCTTTTCTATTCCATGCTCCTCACTGTCACCATGAGGTGGGCCCAGCTTTTGACATTTTTTCCTTTTCTCTCCTACTTTGGCAGAGATACTAGCAAATGAGGATTTTTTGGGGCGTTTCTTCTTTCTTTCTATCTCTTCCTCAGAGTCACTGCTGGGGAAGCTGATGGACTGCTGGGAAAGAGATGCCGCTTCCAGAACTCGTAAGGTGGCCAAGAGCTGGCGGCGCCTGGAGCCCTGCAGGAAAGCAAGGATTGGGAGTAGGGCAAGAAGAATAGGTGACAATATGGGAAATAGGGACCTGGCTCGGATACTTTCCTAGTCAATCTTAACTAGCTTGTTGGGAAGTCTGCCAGATCCAGAAGAATTTTCAGGCTGCCATCTAAATCTCTAGAAACTAACGGGCAGAAAAGGCATACCCACCTGACTTCAATGTGTAAGTACAGGTAATGGGGCGTCTCTGGAGGAAATGTGCTAAGGGCACACACAACCAGACTAAAGTAAGACCAGGAGTTCCAGCCCTCCCTTTTAGGCCTCTGCTTCCAGGCGATCCTGTTCTGTGTCAGGCATGGAGGGTTCTTGAATACAGGAAAAGCAGCATTGCACGTGCGTGTAACCACACTACCACAGGCTTGAACTACATGTACGAGGGTCCCATCAGGTGGCTCATATAATTGGTGGGACAAATACATCTAATCACTCATGGGTCTGTTTGCTAATGAAATTAATAAAAAGCCACCAGATGAAACAGTCATGCATGTATTGGTGGTTCAGGCCTCTCAGCAATGAGACATAAGAATTACTGCCCCAACTTGTCAGTGTGTCTCCAGCTGCAGCACAGGGAACACCTAAGGGAAGAAGCTGCACACAGGAACCAACGGTCCCACACATGGGCTGCGGGGGTGAAAAGGAGGAAACAAAGCAGGCATACTCCCTGTGCAGGCTAAGTAAGAAGAGCTTAATGAAACAGAGTGGTCCTCACAGCTGCTAAAAGGAAACTATAGTTTGGGAGAATAAAATCGGAGATTAAGGGCTCTGGTGAGATAGCTCAGCGGACTAAGTGCCTGTTTAGGCAAGCTCAGGGACCAGAGTTCGATCCCTACTACCGAATGCTGTGCTAGTCCAGCCCCCGGGGGCACTGAGCCCATAATCAAGACTGGGCATGGTGGCACAAGCCATCATGTAATTCCAGCGCTGGGGAGGCTGAAAACGGGGATCACTATGAGTCTGAGCTGCGTAGTGAGATGCCGTACCAAATATATAAATTTAAAAAAAAAATTGAAACTAAAACTCTACGGGAATGACACCTAACCTTGGAATTTCGATTCTACCAACTTCCCTTGAATAGTAACATTGACAACCTTTCCTGGCCTCCCAGACTTTTACCAATCTATACTTTAGATCACAACCTCAAATCTTTCCAAGGCTGGAGGTGTAGCTCGGCGGCAGAACAATTAACCCAGCATACCTGAGGTCTTGGATTTGACACCCAATGACGAACATGGGCCGCGGGGGAAGTCTTTTCAATACAATTTTGAAGTAATCACTTCATTGCCAGAAACAGTTCAAAGTATGCAAATCTTCCCGTCTATCCCTTCAACTCCAACAGCAGCCTCACTTACTGCGCTCCAACCTACGGGGAACATCTACGCGCGTTTCCCCAAAGGAGCATTTTCTCCTGCCGCAGGGCCTTTGGACGTATACCGCCCAAGGAGCGCTCTTCTCTGCACCAACTTCTCCCCGACGATTTCAGCGCCAACGTCATTTTCGGAGACCTGAAGAGCAGGACTCCGCAGGGCCCCTCGCTCCAGAGCTGGGATCCGCCGGAGTCTGACAGCGCCTGTCCCCACTACCGGCACTCACCTTGACTTGCGCGGCTGCCGCGGGCCGGGGCTGGGGCCGTGAGGTTACGGCACTGAGGCCCGCGACTGCCGGGGCCGCCTCGGCCCACTCAGGCTCCTCGAACATGCGGGTCGCGAAGGCGCGGTCGTAAAAACTAAGGTTTGCTCCACGTGCTCAGCGCGACTTCCCCAGCTCAGAGCCGCCACAGACACGCCTGGGATGCCGGAAACCAAAAAGTAAAAGTTGCCGGCGGCTAGAGCGTCCGCGCGTCTCAGAAAACCATCGAGTGTGGACACTCATGGGCTAGAAGGGCCAGGGAGGAGGTCGGAAGGGAGGGAAGGCCGGCCCGCGCTGGCTGAGGAAGGCCAGGGGCTGGGCGGGGCCGGGTGGCGGGCGCGGCCGGACGGGAGTTCCCCGCAGAAGCGCCTTCAGCCCGAGTCCCGGTGAGTGTGGAGGACCCGTGCCCCCTGCCCAAGACTGGGGCTTGGCCAGCCCGTCTCGCATTCTCCGCCGGAGCCCCAAGTAGGGAACGGGCACAGACCTTGGGAGGTACCCCCGCCCACTTCTCCGGGTGTATGGAGTCGGAGCCACCCCCTCCCCCCAGGCTGTTTGCGGACTGGGTCTCCGAGTAGCTCTGCTGCAGCGGTTCTGGAGATACTGTCATGGGATCACCCCTACCCTGTCAGGACTCGTCTTCCTCTGGCGCCCAGGGAATAATCCCATTGCCCCAAACTCCCTGACAGAGCACCCCTAGCCGGGGATGCAACGCCCACCCCCGTGCAGCACGAACACTACTTTGCTGTAGGGGACAAAGTGGGGCTCATCCCTCTTCCCTGGGTCTCCTACTTTATACAGTCCCCAGGCTTCCCCCGGCGCGGGGACTCAGCGCAGGGACTGCTATGGACGACATTTTCACCCAATGCCGGGAGGGCAACGCTGTGGCCGTGCGTCTGTGGCTGGACAACACGGAGAACGACCTCAACCAGGGGTGAGCTGAAGTGGCTGGTGGGCGAGAGAAAGGTCTTCCTAATGCTTCCCGGGTGCTCAGGTCGGGTTGCCAACCAGCGTGACAGAGTGGGGGGCCCGAGAGGGTCTCCAAAGAGAAGCAGTGTTTGCGCTGAAACTTGATTCTGAATAAGTTTCACAAGCAGAGATTACAGAGAGCTTTCTAGCTCAATGGACTGCATGGGAAAAGGCCAGGAAGCAAAACAGATTGGAAAGTGTCAGGAAATTTTCTGAAATTTGATGCAGCTAGAGGATGAATCTCTGTGGGCTGAAGCGTTGGGTCCAAGTGGAAAAGGACAGGACACAAAGCTGGAGAGATGCACAAGTTTATGCGAAGGTGGTTTTTTTTTTTCCTCCCATTTTTTATTGGTGAATTTCAGATATACATAGTAATAGTATTCGTCATATAGAATTTGTAGCTGTAGACATTATGGTTTTTTTTTCCCTATTCTTTCATCTCCCTTCATCCCCTTCCCCTCAGGTCCAGCTTTACAAAGCTTTGCTAAGAGTAAGGTTTTGAGACTGAATATTGCTTTGAGGGGATTACTCACTTGCAGAAGAGCATGTAAGGCAATTGTCCAGGCCATCATAGAAATGCTGCTATTTTTGACCAGATTTCTGGAATCAAATAGCTTGTGAAAAATAAGCAATTCAGTTCCTTTTTTTTTTTTTTTTTTTTTTGGTTTATGAGTCTTACTGTGCATTCAGGCTGGCCTTGAACTCATGACAGTCCTCTTGCCTCAGCATCCTGAGTGCTGGGATTACAAGCCTGTGCCACCATACCTGGCCCAAAAATCTTAATGAATTAATGGGCTTGGCATGGAAAGTGAGGAAGGTCAAAGGTGATGACCAGGATTCTGGCTTGGGTACTTGGATAGGTTGTTCAGTAAGTTGGTCACGTAGGTTTGGAGGAGAGAGATTTGACTTGGAGACACAGATTCGGGAAATATTAGTTATTAACAGGTACATGATATCTGAAGACATTCATGTGAAAATAGTGCCTCAGAGGAATGACAGACAAGAGGACATAGGACTGAAAAGGAACAACTTGAAGTTCAATAGGAAAATGTGTGAATCAAACTTAGGGAATGAATGTTTTAAATGAGCAGAGTGGTCAGTAGTAGTGAAGGCTACTGAGAGGTCAAAGAACTTGAGTACTTTAATGATACCACTGAATTTACAATTAGGATATATATGATAATCTCTGTGAGTGCTGTTTCAGATGAATAGGCCAAAGATCAGCCTATATTAGGTCCTTTCAATTGAGGAACTGTATATGTAGACTAGCACCTGTGCTCATGCTAGTCCCTGGTGGAATCAGATGTAATCTGTGCCCTCAAGGTGGCAGACTGGTGGCAGGTTAAAAAGTGAATAAGAGGTGAGGATAAAGTAAATGTGGACAAGTTTTTAAATGTTAAATGACAGGAAATCAAGCAAAGCAAGTGATTTGAGATAGATTTTAACTTTTTAAGTGTTTATTTTGGGGGTTGGGATTATTAGTTTTCAGGTTTGAGCAGTTAGGATCAGCTGTTGTCTTAGCCTGGGTTGCAGTGGTACCCTTTACGCTTATGCTGTTTTTCCTTAATAATATGCAAGGTAATTAGCTTCATTTTTAAGTAATTCATAAAGAGTACTTTAATAGTGAACTCTTACTATTTTATGGATGAGGAAATAGAGGCCTAGGAAAAGTTGCCCAGTGTGATTGGCGCCTTGTTGATTCCTCAGTTCTAAATGGTGAAAGGCTGACATCAGCAAGATTGAAAGGTTTTGGTGCTAAATTGAGAGGACAGTGTGGGCCCTCAAGCTGGTTCTGTTCTGGATATAAGGAGGAGGTTAATGCCCTGATGGCCTCCTTGAGACACAAGCCCAGGCAGGCCCTGAGGGGACAGGTAACCTGAGAATGGCAGAACCCTTTTGCTCTCTGGTTTGGCCCTGCTGTGGAATAGTCTGCTGGAGGCTGATAAGTCAGCACACAAATTAAAGTTCTGAGACACAAGACTGACTGATAAACCAGGGATGTCACTGCTTCCTAGGATGCCCAGACACTCACACACACACACACACACTCTCTCTCTCCTGCCCTCCCTCCCTCCCTCCCTCCCTCCCTCCTTCCCTCCTTCGGGAGACATCTGGGTAGCAAAAGCTCTGATCAGCTCCAGGCCCTGCCTAGAGCCCCCACATGGGAAGTGACCACAGCACTAAGGCATCCGGTGGCTGCTGGCCCAGACCATGGACCGGCCCCCTGCTCCGCCCCTTGCATCTGCAACCCAGATCTGGAGGAAATTTCCTTTTATGGCTCTAGGCTGTCAGGCTGACCTAGGTCCCACCCAGCTGTTTTGTTTATATCCTTTTACTTTACAAAATACATGTCCTTGGGAAAAGGAAAAAAAAAAAAAAAAAAAAGGTGTAGTTTTCATTCTAAAACAGCCAGTCTCATTTTCTTCCAGGACTGCCAAGTAAGAGAATCTTGTTTTGTGTGGTTATTGGCCTCATCAGTAACCAAGAGCATCATTTTATTATTAATCCTCCTGAAACATTTTAATTCCATTCCATTTTTAGATATTAGTTTTTATACCAGAGACAAACAGTAAGCTTTTTCCCTCTCCCATGAAATATGTGCTCTAAAATACCCCTCTTCCCCATTAATATGCAGTCAGCACTTAAGCTTACACGCCAGCAGGGAAAACAGTCCGCTATTCACAGTTTTCTAATCAAGTGCAACAAGTGCTGTAGTGGGGAGATACAAAAAACAGTGGAGTACAAAGGGTAATTGCAAATGAGGTGTAGGGGAAATTTCAGCAACATTGCTATCACCTTGTGGAGAGATGAAGATGATAAACCTTACTAGTGTCAGGACGACTCAGTATGAAGCGCAAGGGAAGGTCTGAATCCTAGCTTTTTCGAATTGCTAGCAGAACTGAAGCCCCAGTGAGGTACGCCATCCCAGAGAACACAGTATACATGTGTCAATCATGCAAAGCCTTTACCTCATCCTACTTCCAGCTTACTGACCATTAGCCCTTTCTCAAAGGGATGATCACGGTTTCTCCCCCTTACACTGGGCCTGTCGAGAGGGCCGCTCTGCTGTGGTTGAGATGTTGATCATGCGGGGAGCACGGATCAATGTGATGAACCGTGGGGATGATACTCCCCTGCACCTGGCAGCCAGTCATGGACACCGTGATATTGTACAGAAGGTAGGTACAAATTCTTGTTACCCATGTGACATACTTGAGGTCAGTCACAGGCACTGTAGTGTAAATGTATCGTTTTTCTTTGTCCCATGCTGAAAATGGTCTCACCTGGGACTATCTCCTGCTGCTTCTTTCTGGCCCAGCTGTTGCAGTACAAAGCTGACATCAATGCGGTAAATGAACATGGGAATGTGCCCTTGCACTATGCCTGTTTTTGGGGCCAAGACCAAGTGGCAGAAGTGAGTACCTTGGCCCAAGTCTTGGGATGGGTGGGAAGCAGTGAACTTTGAACCTCCAAATGGTCCTGTCATTGATACTAACACTGTGTGTTATGGTTGGTTGTGACTGCAAAGTGGGTAGCAGGGGCCCGAGTCATAACCACCTCTTACTTGTTTTAGGACCTGGTGGCTAATGGGGCCCTCGTCAGTATCTGTAACAAGTATGGAGAGATGCCTGTGGACAAAGCCAAGGCACCCCTAAGAGAGCTTCTCCAAGGTCTGTCCCCACCCCTAGCCTGACTTATCTTGCCTTTTCTCCAGTGTCTACTCCCTCCATACCATAATTTGGACCGAGACTGTTTTTCTTCCCCAGAACGAGCAGAGAAAATGGGCCAGAATCTCAATCGTATTCCATACAAGGACACATTCTGGAAGGGGACCACTCGAACTCGGCCCAGTGAGTCATTATGGGAGGAGGGACGATGATAGAATATTGGGCTCCCTGGGATGGGTTAGGGCCAGACTGGGTACCTGACCTACCCACACTCTCAGGAAATGGGACCCTCAACAAACACTCCGGCATTGACTTCAAACAGCTCAACTTTTTGGCGAAGCTCAACGAGAATCACTCTGGAGAGGTGACCCCTGCTCTTCTTGCCCCTCCCATTCTAAATCCCCACAAATTATCTACTCTATACCTGTTTTTAAGTTTGTTTTGCCATTACTGAGCAAGAATGTGGTTATCTTAAGAGCCTGCTAACCCGTACCCTATCCTTCAGCTATGGAAGGGCCGCTGGCAGGGCAATGATATTGTTGTGAAGGTGCTGAAAGTTCGAGACTGGAGTACACGGAAGAGCAGAGACTTCAACGAGGAGTGCCCCCGACTCAGGTGGGGCAAGGCCTAAGCTGCTGGTTCCAAGGAATCCTGAATGGCTTGGAGAGGGGAGCTCCTTTATGCTGGGTCTCAGCAGGGCTACTTTTTTCCTCTCCCAGGATTTTCTCGCATCCAAATGTGCTTCCAGTGCTAGGTGCCTGCCAGTCTCCACCTGCTCCTCACCCTACTCTCATCACACACTGGATGCCATATGGCTCGCTCTACAATGTACTGCATGAAGGCACCAGTGAGTAGGGATGCTGGTCTCAATGGGAAGGGCTGAAGAAGGAATACACAAGCCTCTCTCAACGATTTGACTTTTACCTCCTCTTAGATTTCGTCGTGGACCAGAGCCAAGCAGTGAAGTTTGCTTTGGATATGGCCAGAGGCATGGCTTTCCTACATACACTAGAGCCTCTCATCCCACGACATGCACTTAACAGCCGTAGTGTCATGGTGAGACCAGAGGTCATTCTTGGTTTGGGTCCAAAAAGTTTCTTTTCCATATTTGTGTGTGTGTTACCAGGAACTCAACGCAGGGCCTCAAGTTTTCGAGGCAGGTTCTTGTGCCACTAAGCTATCCCCAAACCGTCTTTTTCATATCTGAAGTAGGACTCACCTCCTTCCGTATGTCTTCTCTTCCTTAGATTGATGAGGATATGACTGCCCGAATCAGCATGGCCGATGTCAAGTTTTCTTTCCAGTGCCCTGGGCGCATGTATGCACCTGCCTGGGTAGCCCCTGAAGGTGAGGATATCATGGTAGGAGGTAGAGAAAGCCAAGCTCAGTAATAATGGAAGGGGCAGAGAAATGACGGGGTAGACAGCTGCAACAGATAAGCCCTGTTTCTCCAGCTTTGCAGAAGAAACCTGAAGACACAAACAGACGCTCAGCAGACATGTGGAGTTTTGCAGTGCTTCTGTGGGAACTGGTAACACGAGAGGTCCCGTTTGCTGACCTCTCCAACATGGAGATTGGAATGAAGGTAAGTGCAGAATTGTGCACACTTGTACTGGGGGGACAGTGGTGGTGGTGATAATCATTGTAGTGGGCCAGTGCTCTTCCCCACACAACAGATTCAAGTTCTGAGGCTTACTTCTTTTTTATCTTGTATTTTCAGGTGGCACTGGAAGGCCTTCGGCCCACCATTCCACCAGGTATTTCTCCCCATGTGTGTAAGCTCATGAAGATTTGCATGAATGAAGACCCTGCTAAACGACCCAAGTTTGACATGATTGTGCCTATCTTGGAGAAGATGCAGGACAAATAGGACTCTTCCTTGCCTGAACCTCAGAGGTGTCAAGACATGGTTGGGGGAGTGCAACTCCCTATTGCAGCGTGCCTTTGGCTGCCTCCCCTGCCTCGTCATGGTACTACCCCATCAGTGGGGCCCATCCCCTGCCCCCTCCCTACCACTGTGACCTGACCCAAAGGGCTTGGCCTCAGAGCTTTGTCACTTGCCACAAGGTGTCTCCCAGCATGGGAGGGATCAGCCCCGCCTGTCACAATAAAGTTTATTATGAAAACAGGCTAATACGGGACATGGGGACAGACAGGTACACCTGAGTTGCGTGGCTCAGGTGAAATAGTGTGGCTTCTTCACATTGATGCCATACTCGCTGAGGGCAGGGGTCAGGTCCTCCATGGTTAGTGTGTACTTGCGGTCCTGAGGGAAGAGGAGAGCGCCAGCTGAGCACAGAAATCCCAGATTCCAATCCGAAGCAGATGATCCTAAGTAGGCATTATACCTCCCCTGGGATGCAGCTTCCCCACAGGACCTTAGGATAAGTAAAACCTGCTACTGTGCAGGCTGATTCACTAAACCTCTGTCCATACCTTGCTCTTGCTCCGGGAGCTGCCTGAGGCCGTGCCCTTCATTTTGCAGTGCTGTAGGGCATCGTTGGCAATATCTGAGATGAATTTCTGGGCAGCCAGGGAGATGAGCCGAATTCTGGAGAAGAAAAGCCAGTATGAGAAAATGACCGCAAACTACACAGGCACCCAAGCGCTAAGCTGCCCTGGGTTTACTCACATGCGTGGGTCTGAAGCTTCAAAGCCAGCGCGGTTCAGATAGTAACCAGTCACTGCATCTGGGATCTAAGAAATCAACACAGCTGTCAGTGTCAGCCCCATGCCCCGCTGGGCTGAGCGTGGGAAAAGGGCAAGTAAGTGGAGCTTTACAAAGCCTGCTAATCTGGAAGCTCAGTTCGGGTATGCGGAGGAAATAAAACTACAAGGGGGTGGGCAGGGGCATCCCTGGAAAACACGCGGCAGAAAGCTGGCACGTTCAGGCAGGAAGCCCACCGTAGGTGTATAATCCTCCAACTGCATCAGGAAGTCCACCAGAGGCGTGCTGGACACCACGGGCTTCACATCTCCGTTGGCCGCGCTCGGCAGTACATAGACCCCATTAGACATGGCCCCCTCCGGGGGCGCCGCGCCGCCCGCCGACACCGGAGCTGGTGGAGAAAGCAGACCGACTGAGACAGGGAGGTGGGCGGCGTAGGGCCCCAGCTAGGCTGCCTTCTACCCCTTGTCCTCCACCGCCGCCAGGCACAGTCAAGGGCGCTTCCCTCACCCGGCCCGACCCTCACCAGCCCCGCGCCGCTCCGCCGGCTCCCCGGCTCGCGCAGCCACGGGTCCCGTGCCCGCAGTCGCGGCTCCGGCCCCAGGTCCTCCGGCCGTCCCCGCGGGGCTGGCCTTGTTCTCCGCAGCGGTGCTGGCCGGCAGCGCGGCGGGCGCCGAGACCGGGGGCGCCGCGCCCGGGGCCGAGGCGGCGGACGCTGGCGCCGCCTCGGGGTCCGCGCCGGAGCCGCTGCAGCTCATCGGGCCGGTGCGAGAGGCGGCGAACAGAGCCTCTTCCGCTTCCGCCCACGTTCCGCACGCCCGCTGTGACGTCGCACGCTCCCTGCACACGTCCACCTCCTCCCAGTGCACGGGCAGGCCAAGCGCAGCAGGGCCTGGGCGGAGCCTAGACTGGGCGCCGCGCGAGGCGACTGCCCCGCCCCTCTGCCCGCCAGGCCCGGGTGGAGTTTGTGCTCCTCCATGGGTCCTTCGCTCAAAGGGACGCCTGCGACCTGTCCGGGGCTCACGATTGCGCAGTCTTCACTTTGCAGTTTCCTTGTTGAATCCTTTAAGGGATGAAGTAACCCTTAAAGTCGTTGGAAAACCCAGCTGCTCTTAGAAGAGGGCAGTGCACAGTGCTGCTGTAAAGGGAGGGGGTTATTTGCGCCTGAGAAAATAAAAAACGCAAAATCACAGCTAATGGAAGCGTGAGGTTTTCAGTTCGACAGACATTTAATTCGTATTTGCCAACTCCTGAGATAGGACCTGGGAAAGTTAGTCTTTTAGGCACCAACATGGTCTTAAAAAGGGAGACAGACAAACTGACAATTTCAATACTGTATGTTTATTACAATGTTAAAGAGGTAGGCAGGGTGTTCAAGGGAAGATGAGAACATTTACCTAGTTCCATGTGCCAGTCACTCTATTAACATTATTCCACTTAATTTTATTCCCTGATTGTGAAAGGCAGGTATTGCTCTCCTCACTTAACAAAAGAGGAAGCGGTCTTACAGAGATAAACTTAACTGAGGTGGGAAAAACAAAAACAAACAAAACCATCCAGGTTGCTTGAGGAAGCATAGTATCCTTCACTGAAAAGAAACAAGATGCAGTTTGCAGTTGAGATAAAGGGAGATGAAGTGTGAGTAACACGTGTCTTACATTTGACCTAGCAGTCACTATTGGATTGGAAGTTTGATTTAAGCAAATGGTGATGACTTGTGATGTTTCAGGGGTCAGTAAGTATTGTGGTTTATGTCTAGTTGTCCCCCTAAAGCCTCATGCAATCATGGGGCGGGGACTTCTAGAGTTGAAGACTTGACTTATGATCCACTGGGATAATGTGTTTTAGTACTGATGGGATTATGGGTGTGGCCTAAGGTAGATAGGCTGAGGTACAGAGCCTGAATGCAATATAAAGAGAGACAGAGAGACAGACACTCTCTGTTGCTCTCTGCTTCCTGGGTGGTCAGTTGCCTCTGTCACCATTTTGTTGCTGTCCCTCTGCCATGAACTGCTGCTCTCTGCCATGTGCCTTGGAGCCGGCCAAATATGGACTGAAACCTCCAGTAACTGTGAGCTGAATAAACCTTGCCTTCCTTCATTTTGGGTTTCAGGTATTTGTCCCAGTAACAAGAGAAGAGTAACTAAGACAGTAAGTAAAATGATAAGTCAAAAAAACTAAAGACGGAGCAACAAAGAATGCTAGCATTCCATGAGGAAGCAGCCAACAGGCCTATGGAAGAAGACAGAGTGGTCAAAGAAGTTAATCCTGTAAGCTAAGGCATGAGAATGAGCAGGCAACTATGATAAGAAGACCATAAAGCAAAAAGATCTGGGACTGTTGGTACCAGTACCAACAAACTACATGACTTTTATATTCATATCCCTGTTTGCAAGGTTGAAGAGGTTGGGAAAGGGGTGACAAAGTGCTAGTTATAGCTGCTTGTTAAGGAACCTGGGGCAGGAATAGGGAGACCTGAGTATGACAGAGGAAGGCAGGGTTGGGAATTAAGCTTACAACATTTCAAGGTTACAGATATAAATTGACTGTTACAATCAGTGGTTGCAGGTTCAGCGGTCCTTCCAACAAGGCAGGAAAAGGGACCAAGCCACCAGCTAGAGCAGGGGACTGGCTGGCTTTCCTGGCTGGAAAGGGTCAAGGCTTGAGTAGTGTCTTCAGCAGAGCCGGGAAATTGGGTGTTCCCCAGCCTGTTACAGGATCCCAGCCAGGGCCAGAGCAGAAACCCTCACCCTCCACCTCTTCGTTCAGACAGGATTCATGGCAGCCACGGGTTACCTAGAGAGGAGGTGGAAATCAGATCAGGGCCTGCTGGTACCAGAGAAACACCTCTTTCCTGTATTTGCATGCCAGAGGCCATCCCACTGTAGCAGATCTGCCTCCAAAGCCACCTTAGCCTTTGCCATATTTGTATGAAAACATCAGCAAGCTTCCTTTCCACACTCACATCAAACAGTCCTGCCCCGTGCTGCTGGTAGAGCCTTGGGTTGAGAAAGCCAAGAGGTGGGTGGCCACTGAGAATTCTGTGCTCATTTATCAGGGCAAGTATTCCTCCAAACACTGGAGTAGAGGCCTGCAAGGTGAAAGTGCAGGGAGAGGTCAGGATTTCAAAGTGGTTAAACTCTAGGTGAGGGGTTTTTGAAAGTATCAGGGGAGTATCTTTGAGGAGTTCTGGGAAATAAGGTCTTAGAGACAGAGGGTGAGGGTAGTTCCAGAGTGGATGGTTGGAACCAGGTTGATTCTCACCGAAGTTCCAGATACCCACGGAATGGGTATACCATTGCTAACCACCCAGTAGCCATCAGAAAGTGCAGCAACATCTGGATATGCACGGCCACTGGCATTGAAGTAGCTAGATGGAGGTAGGTGGGGTGTAGATGTCAGGAACTGGGCTACAGCTTCCTCCTGAAAGGCATTTCCAAGTGAGTCCTGGCCTGTAGCCTGCACAACAATTTGTGGAACTGAAGACCTCCCAAGCCCCTTGCTAGCCACTTGAACATGCACATACCTGGTAAGAAGGCTGTGGGAACTCATTGCTGAAGCCGCCACCACTGATAAAGTCAGCTACCTCATTTGTGATTCGGAAAGGGTTCCGGAAGGAGGTGCCTCCCACTGTGGTGACATAGGGGCTGAGAGAGAAGAGAGGAGTCAGATAATAGGAGACACAGAGGAAGTCCAAGATATGTGAGGATAGCCTGGATTTTGCTGGAGGAGTGGGTGCTGGGGGGCGGCCTACACATGCACACAGGACTGGCCAAGAGGATTGCAGCATTCACCATGCTGGAATTGATTGCATATTTTCCTCTACAGAACACCCACCAAAGCTGCCACTAAGAGGCACAGGGAAGGAAGAGGAACAATACTGGAAGACTAAGGGCTTAGACTGCAGAAAGAAGGGAGTACGGCAACCAGGACAGGTAAGGCTGAATGCTGAGCACAAGAGCAAACTAGATTGCAAGGTGACAGGTAAATGGAAGGTTCCCTTACCTGGAAGCAGGGAAGCTAGGACGGAATTGGTGTTTTCCAGAGACAGACCAACACCCAGCCCCACTGTCACCTGAGAGAGAGGCAAGTTTGGTATTCATATTAGTTGATCAGAGTTTGGTTCAGGTGCCAGAGAGAAATATGGGTGTCAGCTGTGACTGCAGGAGGTCAGAGTTTAGAGGTCAGGTCAGTGGTCTCTATTGAGACTCTGGGTTCAGGTTATAATTCACTGTGGGGCTCAAGGCTTCCATGTTGTGTGGTTGGATGGGAGAGGTAATTTTAGGGTAGGAGTCTAAGTTTAGGACAAGAGGTCACCTGAGGCAAAGAGCAGGGTGAGACCCCGAGCGGCAGCTTTCATGAACTCGGTGTTGACCCGCTGCATGTAGGCACTGCTGAGTGAGTCTTCATCATCCCCGTAGCTCACAGTATGCACAGGTGGCAGGGCTGACTGGTTACTGAGCAGCAGGAGCCACTGAAGGAAGGGTTCCTGTGCCTCATGACGGCCTAGATTGTTTTTTAAGATGTGAGCATACAGGGGGTTACAGGGTCTCCCTCTACTCATGGCATTCCCTTGGGAATCAACAGACACTTCCAACCCGCTGGCCCCTGGCTAGCTCCTTCCGTGTACCGGCATTGCTGTAGACCCATGTGGAGATGTTGGCGCCAGCACTCATCAGGTACTCCACATCGAGACTGGCCTCGATCCCAGCCCGGCCCCGGCCCTGTTGTCCAACCACGTGGGATACGGATGCCTGGTGTACAAAGTTGCCACCAAAGAGGTGCATGAACTCTGCCAGGTCTGACTCGTGGAAGTACTGCTCCAGGAACTATGGAGGGTGTCAGAAAAGCAATATGGGTCAAAGGGTCAGTGCCAAGGTGGTACAGCATGGAAGTCACTTTGCGGGGAGGCTGTGAGAACCACATAGCTCTCTGCATGGCTCACCTGGGCACAAGCCTGGCTGTTGTTGGTGGTGCCGGTACCCACATCTTGTGCTGTCAAGTTGTATCGCTCACGGATCACAGATGGAGTCACTCCCAGGTGCAGGCCAACAGTTCCTGCCACTTGTGGCGCAGGGCGTTGCCTCAAGGATGATGTGGGGGGAAAGCGATGTAGTCCCCCCACTGTGGAAAGGGGTCACACTTGAGAAGGAACTCTTAAAGACTTCAGCTTTACCACCAACTGTGCCCCACAGCTCCCTCTGTTAATCTAAACTTCTTCATTCCCTGGGTGTGCCTTCTCCAACCCCCAACAACCCCTCTGGGTTTACCAAAGTCCACATGAGATGCCAAGGCCTGAGGGAGCTGGTAGGGATGTAGGGACCTTACAACACGGGTCTCTTCAGGTTCCCTCATGTATCGGTGAAACTGAGCTCCAGAGAGCAGCAGCTCTGCCTGCCTGAAAAGAGATCAGAAAACAGAGGTCCGAAAGCATAGAAGGGAACAGAGGCTGCCATCAGAATACCACAGGTCAGTCAGTTGGTGGTCATGTTCTCATGCATTAGCTACTACTCCTAAGCTCTCCACAAACTCTCAACTCCCTCCCTTGGGGGTGACTAGCCCCCTGCAGGGACACCTGGTGTCATTATTTCCTCTCACCTGACGCTCAGCCAGCAAGTCAGAAAGTCCTGTGTGGCGACTGAACGGCAATTTCGGGCTCCAGCTGCCCGGAGCCATTTTTGAACTGTGAGGAGAGTCAGTGGTGATGGCCGGATCAGCTCAGCCACATCTTCCAGAGCCAGATATTTTCCTGCAGGGATTCAGAAGAGGATCTTGGCTTCATTCATGGCTTTTTCAGATTATCTCTTTGGACCCCAAGTAGGAGACAACAGGACCTCGAAGGGAGGGTTGTTTGGGTTCTGGGTACTTTTGGGGGCCAGAGGAAAAATGGTTACAGAAACTTGAAATTCCACTGTTGAAAAATATGAATTGACCCTAAAGGCCAGTAGGTTGCAAGAGCCTTACCTCACCACGCATTAATAGGATCATGAAAAACAAGTGGAGTTCATGTACATATTTTCACTTTTAAGTTCATCACCAATAAAAGTTTTGAAACTTTTGGAACCAATTATATGATAACATCTAATTTAACTCAGACCTTCATACTTGTTGATTTAACACGATGCTGAGTCACTGTTTCCTGTATGGAGCCATATTAGTGATAGTTCTCTTAGGTGACCTGAACCTCACTCCCACACACCTTCACTCTTCACACCCACACCCTCCATGGCTGCCATGGAGATTTTAGCTAAGGGAAGAATGCAATCCAGCTTGACCTTTGGAGAGACTGTTTTGGAGTAGAGTGAAGAGTAGGAGGGATGGCAGCAGACTGCAGATGGGGTGGGGTAAACAGTAGTACAGGAGAGAATAAACTACGGTGCCAACGGCAGCAAGGGTTGGCCAGAAGTGGACTGCTCCAGGGCCAGCCAAATAGTTCAATAGATTAAAGTGCCTGCAAACAGGTGCAAGGGCCGGGGGTTTGATTCCCAGGTCTGCTGAGCTGGCCAGGTCCTGGACGCACTGAGACAGCAATTGGGACTGGGCGTGGTGGCACACACCTGTAATCCCAGCTCTTGGGAAGCTATAAACAGGCAGATCACTATGAGTCCAATCTAGTAGTGAAACCCTGAACACCCTGTAGAGCCTTCCCCCCACCAAAAAAAGTAGGCTACTCCAAAGGCATTTTAGGAGTTGGAACTCCTAAACAGAGGGGGAAATAGGGATAATTTTGGGGATGGGGGAGTTGATGAGCATTTGTGTGTATCAGGTGCCACAGTTCATTTGTGTAGTTGCTGCTAAACACTAGTGAGACATCAAATTTAGAGCTGGCCATAAAGACTGCTCTTAACTGCATTTACTCTTTGGTTTTAAGCCTAGGAACACGGAAATTTTGTAGGGCTGGGGGTGGGGAGAAAGAGTAGTACTTTTGGATAGTTATGTTTCAGTTTCTTTTATGTACATATACTAACCACCCATTAAGAATGTAATCATTAGTGGGACATGGTGAAGCATGCCTATAATCCCAGCACTTGGGAGGCTGAGGCAAGAGTTCAAGACCAGCCTGGGCTACAGAAGTGAGCTCAAGACCAGCCTGAATTGCACAGTAAGACCCTGTCTCAAAAAGACCAAA
>PVKN010001082.1:0-13646 GCA_004027915.1 Capromys pilorides | reverse complement strand
GCCTGCTGAGAAGATGAATGAGACTGGGCATCTAATTCCAGGTCTTGGGAGGCTATAAACAGGCGGATCACTATGAGTGTGATCTAGTAGTGAGACCCTGAACACCCTGTACACCCTTCCCTAAAATACAAAAAACCCAAACCAACCAAACAAAAAAGCAGGAGAATCACTATGAGTCTGATCTGTGTAGCGAGACCCTGTAGATCTTATCCTAAATACATCTGAAAAAAAAAAATTAAAAAGAAAGTCCTCAGTGGTGTTTGCTGCTTTTCGTTGGCCTTATGTTACCCTTGCCAGGTACCAGGAGCACTACCCATTACCATCTACACCGCTACCGGCCCAGCTCCCCTCCAGCCCCCACTGCTTCCCACTTCCTGCCCTTAGTCCCAGCAGGTACCATAGCGAGGAGAGCCAGGATCCGACACAGCCTGTACCAGCTCTGACAGTCTCTTCACGTTCTGTTGTCTCAGGGCAAAGGTAAGACTCAGCTCTTCCTCTGGGTCCACACGGCCCAGGGACACCCAGCCGGGGGGCAGCCTGTAGGGTCAGGGGCCAGGAACACGGTGGTGGTTAGAGTGTAGATGGGAAATGGATCTTGGGTTAGGAGCTGGGACTTTGGATGTGGGTCCCAGAGGTGAAAGACAAGGGAGCAAGCCTCGAACTTCCGTGGGGTGGATACCAGGAGCCGGTAGAAGAGTGAGGGAAGCCAGGACAGTAAGCGCAGAGCAGAGCAAGGGTATGGGGGTGGACGCGCTAAGTCAACTCACGTGCGCTGCTGGTCAGGCTCCGGGCTGTAGCTGCATTTGCTGGTGGCGATGAGGGCACAGAGCCCTAGGAGGCTGCAGAGACGGCAGGTAGGTTTTATCAGGGAGTGAACTGGCCTTATGTGCTTACCCTCCAACATGCACTCCCTCCAACGCGATCCCCTTCACCTGGGCACCCCGGGCTTCTCACCAGGCTCGCAGTCCCATTCTGCCTTTCTGCTGATCTGGTGTCACATGACAGGTCACATGAGCTGGCTTCCACCCTCTCTGCCCGCCTAGTAACTGGTGACAACGCTGGCTCCTCCCACCCAAATGTGTGGTCCCGACTCCTGGGAAAGAGTGGGGCTGAAGCTGGCCCTAGGATTTCCCCCACTACGTAGCTGAACGCTGATTAATCCTTGGATTCCCCTCCTGCTATGAGCCCCGTCCCCAATCAGGAAAATAATCTGAGCCTCGATTTCCTTTATAATATGGAAACTATTCCATAAAAGTTGCAGCAAATCTTTATACTGAAATCAAGCAAATCACCCATCAGCGAGCCTGGTATGGCAGACTCAACAAATGTAAGCTTTTTTTACAATGTGGATATTTAGTAGATTTAAGAAAAAAAAATCCCTTGGCTTTTCTTGTATCCATCCGTCTCTTCAGATGCCAGGCTGACAGCCTCCACTCACCCACCCAGTGCCTTAGTCTTGCTACAGCCATTACCATGCTGGTCTCTTGTTCACATTAAAGGGATCCAGAGCGAGGGGACCCCAGCCTTAGAGTTGGCCCTGGAAGCCCCAGTGCTGTCCCCTCCCAGATGACCACATGTTGAGGTATCCACCACAATGTGTCAGGTGGCTCCTCCTCAACATTCCCACAGAACAGAGCCGGAGGCTGGATACAAACTGCAGTTTATTAAGGCTCCAGAGTGAGAATTGGCACTTGTTCTGGGCAGGGGCAGGGATGTCAGTGGAACCCAAACAAGCTGGGCCCAGTTTGGAGGTACCTCCCCCATTCCCCTACCCCCCAATAAATAAAGTCTCTGCTCCATCTCAGATTGCTGGTGCAAGCACGAAGTCCTCACTGAGAACCCAGGGCTGCTGCCTCCTTCATGTTTTCCCCGCACTGACCTGGCCATAGGTCGGTGACCAACAGACCCTCTGGTCCCAGTCTCTGAGGGGCTGGGGTGAAATGTGGGACCTGCCCCTACTGGAGGAGTTTGGGGTGGAGAGTTGGGACTTGGTGGTGGCCTCCCACGGCCAGTCATGGTCCGAGGCTGCCCAGGGCAGGCTCAGAGTGGGGCCTGCATTGGGGATACTGTACGCATCCCAGGTCGGGGCCCAGCCTGGGCCGCAGCTAGATGTGCAGCTCTGTGTCATCAGGTGGTTCCAGGCCAGACTCTGCACTGAGGGCTGAGGCTGAGGGACCCTGGGCCACCCCAAATGGTGAGACAACGGGTGAGCGAGCAGCCAAAGGAGACAATGAGGGTGAAAAGCTGGGGGACATGGCAGCAGAGGACAAAGAGCCTTCGTGGCTGATGGGGGAGCGGTGAGAGGTTGGTGGGAAGATGGCCCGGGCCGCAGCTGTGCTTGCAGGCTTGGGAGGCACAGATTTGGCTCCTGGGTGGGCCACAGCAGTGATGAGGGGTGGTGGGTCAATACGGGGAGCAGGGGGACAGGGCCGAGCTTCATCCTTGAGCCGAGCAATCTCTGTGAAGACACTGGCCAGTGGTTGGAACTGAGGGCACCAGCTCAGCAGGTAGTCCCAGTTATAGCTGCCACGGAGCTCCTCCTCACCAGCCACAATGGCGGTCAGCGCACCTGCCACACACGGTTTGCCATCTGCTGGGAAGCCATAGTCTCCAGTGGGTGCAGGGCTTAGGCCACAGCCTCCCAGGAAGGCTGTGGCAGTGGCTGTGGGTCCCTCCTCTCGGTACAGAGTGGTTCCTGCACCTGGCAGCAGCAGCCCTGCCTTTCGGCCCTTATACCACGTGTCAGGGGCAGGTGGCTCACAAGATGTGTCACTCAGTCCATCTGCATCCTGCTGGATGCCTGAGTCAGGGCCACGGGCTGCCAGAGAGGAGGCCACACTGGCCACACGGGGGAACTCGTTGATCATGCGAATCTCATCATCTTCTGCAGCCTCTGCTGAGCCTCGGCCGCTTGAGTGTGATGGGTCCAGGGAGCCACCACGGGGGTACGGGCCCCCAGCTCCTGGCCCACCATAGCTGGGGAGAGTCTGGTGATACAAATGCTCTGAAGGCGGTGGACTGGGTGGCTCCCGGCCCAATTTCTGCAGGGAGCCACCGGCTAGGGGCGCTGCCTGTGACATTGGGCCAGGGGCTGCTTCGGCCTTGCGGTTACGAGCTCGAACCAGCCCTAGGACTAGGGCTGCTAGTGCAAGCACCACGACAACTCCCAAGGAGGCTGCCACAGCCCCCACCAGCAGCAGGTTGAGGTCAGGTGCCAGGCCCAGTGCAGTATGGGTGATATCCACGGTCACAGGCACTGTGGCACTCCGGGAACCAGGCAGAGGTCCCCGAGCTACTACCTCCAACCTCAGCTCCCGTGGTGCCTCACGTCGGGTCCGGCCCCCACCCCCAGAAGTGGCTGTACCACTGCCTGGTGCCCGACTGTCCACACGCAGGTACAAGACACCCGTAGTCTGGTTGATACCAAAATAAGGGGACGAGGTAGCAAGGGAATACAGTACCAGGCCATCAGCACCCCCATCCTCATCCGTGGCCTGTACATGACCCAGGCTGTGGCCACGCTGGGCGCCTTCTGGCACTTCGAAGTGGAAAGCTGGAGCCAGGAATACAGGGTCATACTCATCCTCTCCAGTCACCAGGACCGACACAGTGACGGAGGCTGAAAGATTCCCAGCATCAGCAGCTCCAACCAGCAGCCTGAAGCTTCCTGTGTGCTCGTAGTCAAAAGGCACACGTGCCCGCAGCTCCCCCGTTGAGCTGTTGAGAGCAAATGCCTCACGACCCGCAGGCCCTGGCCCAGCCTCCATCAGACTGTAGCGGAGCCTTCCAAAAGCCCCAGCATCCCCATCAATGGCATGCAGAGTGGTCACAAGAGTCCCTGGAGGCTGATTCTCTGCCAGGCTGGTGCTGAGCAAGTTCAGTGGGAACGTTGGACCATGGTCATTCACATCCTGGACCTCAACTGTCACTGGAGCCAGAGCAAAATGTGTCCCAGCAGGGTCAGCAGCCTGCACTACAAGCTGGTGTCGAGCTTGGGTCTCACAGTCCAGGGGGTGGGCCAGTCGTAAGGCACCTGAGCTCTCATCCAGCTCAAAGAGCCCCAGAGGGTCACCTGAGCTAAGGGTGAAACGCACAAGGCCATGAGGGCCAGGGTCAGCATCAGAGGCCTCCACGTGCAGCAGCTCAGCTCCAACTGGCATGTCTTCAGGTACCGTCACACGGTAAGATGCTTGGGTAAAGACAGGGGGATTGTCATTGACATCTAGGACAGTGACAGTGACTGGCACAGCTGAACTGTGGGGTGGCTGGCCCCGGTCAGCTGCAACCACAGTTAGATTATATTGCGTCAGGCTTTCAAAGTCTAGAGGCTCAAGCAACACGAGGCAGCCCAGTGCCTGGGGACCTGGTCCAGCACCCTCTCCAGCCTCAGCCAGCCTGGATTCTAACTGGAAGACCCGGCCGCGGTTGCCACTGATGATGCTGTAGTCCACAGTGGCATGGGTGCGGCTTCCGTCAGCATCCGTGGCCTCCAGGGTGAGCAGGGTGGAACCAGGGGGCAGATCTTCACTCACAGCCACATGGTAGTGTGGCAATGTGAAGCTTGGAGCATGGTCATTCTGGTCCTGCAGCTGCACGTGCACTGTGGCCCGTGCCGCCCGCCTTGGAGCCCCATGGTCCCGTGCTTCCAGCACCACATCCACCACTCCTGGCCCATCATGGCCAAAGGCCACTGTCCCCACAGTTGTGAACAAAGTTCCTGAGATGAAAAGGGAAGACAAAGAAACACACATTCAGGAGGGGCTGTGTGCTAGGAGAGGGGGGAAGCCAGACTCTGGGGAATGGCTAATGTGCTAGAAGAGCAGGGAATGGTCTCGAGGATTCAGGTTCAGGTAGCAGCTTCTAGACACACAGTCAGAAAGGGTCCATTATATTAAGGACAAGATGGAAATGTCCTCCTGGATTAGAGATCCAGAAGTCAAAATTTTGGATAACAAATTCTAGCAATTAGGTCCAAATATGGCCCATCATGGTCAAAAATAAAAGAAGTCAGATTCTGGGGAAGACCTACCATTGCTGGGATCAACGCTGAAGCCCTCAGCAGGCGAAGCTAGGTGGTAGGAGATGTGACCGTTGGCACCTGAGTCCCGATCAGTGGCAGAAACAGAGAGAATGGCGCTGCCTGGGGGGGTGTGTTCGAGCAGCATTACCTGAGGTGTGAGGAAAAGTGTCCGTGGTCAGGTTTCCCAGCTACGCTGCTGCTCTGTCTACTGTGGGCTGGAGCCCAGCCCCCTGAGCCTTCCTCGGTATCCATTTCACCATAGAGCCCATATTCCTTTGTATTCTGCTTAAATGAGAACTACCCACCTGCTTCCTTTTCTGGCCAAAAGATGAAGCACCCAGAAAGCCAGCATGACATGGGACATTCTTTTGTCCAGATCAACTCTTGACATCCAGTGCACCCCAGCCCCTCTGGCTGTGTCACATCCCTCTAACAGTACAACCCAGAGCCCAGATGTGGGAACACCCGGGGAAGCCAGTACCTGGTAGAGGCTCTGTGAGAAGGTGGGTGCATTGTCATTGACATCTTCCACAAGCACTGTGAGGTTGGCACAGCCCTCATGAGGTCCATCATGTGCCAGCAGCTGCAGGTGGTAGTGATCACACTGCTCAAAGTCCAGAGGGCCCATGAGGGAGACGCGGCCTCCATAACGACCAATGCTAAAGGGATCCTGGGGGCCAGATGGGCTCAGCACATACCACAGCACCGGTCCGGAGTCCACATCATTCCCTGTTACCTGTGCAATCTCTGAGCCCAAGAGGGCATCTGCAATACACAACACAAGCATATTTGGCAGGGTATCAGGTACCCTAGAGCTCCAGGGTGGGTAACAGTGCCTCTCTGTCACCTTTGATGCCTTAATTTCACCCAGTGCTCACCTTCTGACACTCGTAGCTCCCAGGGCTGGGGAATGGTGGGACGATTGTCATTGGTATCAATGACCATCACTGTCAGGGTAGCTGAGCCCACCAGGGCTGGGCTTCCTCTGTCTGTGGCCAACAGCACAAGCCTGGACATAGAGCACAATCAGGAAGCAGGACCTGGGATAAGGTCCCAGAAACCCTGGGAAGGGCTAAGAGGACTCAGGATAGACTGGGGCTTTAGGGGAGTTCAGGGTGTGGCTGAGGGAGATACAGTGCAGGGCTTGAAAATTAACAGAACCAGGATGGGGTCTTGGGTTCATGGAGCTCAGATCTCACCGAGTCTCAGCCCAGATCTCACGATCTAGGATGGCTGTGGTAGTGACAGTGCCTGTGGCTGGGTCAACGTGAAATAAGCCCCGTGCCAGCTGGGATGCAGCCAGACTGTAGGATATCTGTCCTCCAGAACCTTGATCCAGGTCATCTGCCTCCACCTGGTGAGTGCAGGAGGTTGCTAGTTGCTAGTGACCACAAACACTTAGTCCTTATTCCCCTCTTCCCATCATGCCCCACACCTGCAGCAGGGGTCCTTCCAAAGGCCGAGACTCTGGTAGGAAAGCCACATAGTGGGGCTGCAGGAAACGGGGAGCATTGTCATTGGTATCTTGTAGGATGAGGGTCAGCACAGAGAAGGCAAAGGCTCCTCCACTCTCTGCCTGCAGCACCAGTCGTAGCCGAGGGTTTGTCTCAAAGTCCAGGCCCTCTGCTGAACGAACTGTGATGGCTCCTGTGGGGAGGCAGAGTGCATCAGAGACAACCCTCTTCCCTGCCCTGAAGCCTCCCACCCCGAGGCCCTTTACTTAAAGGCAACTCCCTCATCAACACTTCCACTGGCCTGAAGAACCTGCTGCCCCAGAAGCCCATGCCCTGCCAGAGTCCCTGCCGCATTTCTTTACCTGTACTGGGCTGGATGGAGAATATTCCTTTCTCATTTCCACTGAGAATGCTGTAAGCAATCGGTCCATTTGAGCCCCCAGAATGAACAGCTTTGGGGGAAGTGACAGGCGTCCCTGCAGAGAGGAAGATATTTGGACTGTGAGCACTACAGGAGTCTGAGGAAGACTTTCAGTAAGTAGCTCCAGTCTATCCAGGCATAGAAATCTAGGACACATGTCTGGGGACCCACCTGGGGGTGCATTCTCGCGAAGCACTGCCTCACTACTAGCCCGGGGAAAACGGGGTCCATGCTCAGACTCCCCCTGAAGACCAACAATGACCACACCGGTGGCAGAGCGAGCTGGACGGCCAAGGTCAGTAGCCACAATGAAGAGGACACGATCCCGGGGGCCTAGAGTTACAGGGGAGCGGGCCACGCGGATTTCACCAGTGTAGGAGTCCACAGTGGTGCCAGGAGGTGGTGTGCCTGCCAGCCGGTACAGAATGGAGGCGTTGGCACCAGCATCACGATCTTCAGCTCTCAGTGTGGCCAGAGCCAGAGTTGGCGTGCTGAGGCTGGGACCTGGGCGGGGTAGGCGCAGGCGTAGAGGACTGGTGGGGAAAGTGGGCGCATGGTCATTGACGTCGCGCACTGTGATGGTAACGGGCACTGTGGTGCTCAGGGGCCCAGCAGCTGCACCGTCCACTGCACTCACAGAAAACGCATAGCTAGAGCAGTGCTCTCTGTCCAGGGCGGTGGCTGTGCGCAGCTCTCCAGAAGTAGGCTCTAGCAGGAAGGCACCTGCTGTACCTGCACCCAGATAGTAGGTCACGTGGCCATTGGCCCCAGCATCAGGGTCATGTGCCTGCAGCTGTATCAGCAGGGTCCCCGCAGGTGCATCCTCAGGCACTTCAACTGAATAAGCTGGTACAGGAAAGGCTGGGGCATGGTCATTGGCATCCAGAACTGTCACTGTCACCAGCAGAGTGGCACTGAGAGCTGGCTGCCCCCCATCTCGGGCCTCTATCTGCAGCTGGAATGCTGGCTCCATCTCTCGGTCTAGTGACCTCATGGTGCCAAATTCCCCAGAATCAAGATCTAGGACGAAGGCTCCTGATGGGTCCCCATCTGCAGAGAAGGGGAGGTGTACATAAACACATGTGTCAGCCCACAAGGATCAGGGTGATTTATAGGCCAGAGATGACGGAATAGAAGGGGTGAAGGAAGAGAGAAACACACAAAAAAGAAAAACAGAAACTAAGAAGGTTTTTCTGTTTTAAATGTATTTAGTATAGGGTCTCACTCCACAGATTGGACTTGTAGTGATCCTCCTGTTTTCAACCTTCCCAGTGCTGAGATTACAGAGGCATCACGCTCAACCCCCCTCACCACCCCCTCCAGTGTCCCGGGGGTGGGGCCAGCATGGTAAACTGCGGATTGAACCCAAGTCTAGGCAGGCACTTTAGTTGTTTTTTCTGAGACATAATCTTTATATATATATATATATATATATATATATATATATATATATATATATATTTCAGTCTGGCCTTGAACTCACTAGGTCAGGCTGGCCTCAAACTTATAGCTATCCTCCTGCCTCAGCCTCTTGAGTGCTGGGATTACTGGCATATGTCACCATACTTGTTCAAAGAAGGTTTTTAAAGAAGTTATTTTATTTTATTTTATTTTATTATTTATTTTATTTATTTTTTTTTACAGAACCAGGGATTGAACTCAGGCCCTTGTGTTTGCCAGGCAAGCACTTATTCTACTGAACTATCCCCCTAGCCCACCAAGCTATCTCTCCAGCCCAAAGAAAGAATGGCCAGTTGGGCAATGCAAGAGTCTGCTGTGGCTTAAAAAATGGTTTGGCATATATATAACTTTGTGTTTGTGTGTGTGTGTGTGTGTGTGTGTGTGTGTGTGGTACTGGGGACTGAACCCAGAATCCTGTGCTTTCCAAGCAAGCATTTATTCTACTGAGCTATCTTTCCGGTCCTTTTATTTTTTCATATTTAACACTTCAGCCCCAGGATTTGAACAATTAGACAGGACAAGTTCTCCAAGAGTAGGGAACACTGTCATCATCTCCTGCAGTAACACTGTATGGTGTCAGGTTGTCAGACTGCTTTCCCCTTGATGCAGACTATCTCATTTACTAGTATTACCAAGCAACTCATTACTCAGCATGGGGATATGTAGGAGTTCCCTGAGATCCTGGCATGTAGACATGGTCAAACTATTTCCCTAGGCCTTATGTGCTTTTTTCATTCTTATTATATCACAAATATGCAGTGGAGTTTGCAATGCTACATCATGTGATAACATCATATGTGTCATTTTCTAGAATATTTTTGGTAGACAGTTTACAGCATGAATATGTGCGTATTTTCATAGAGTGCACTGGCTATCTCCAGTTATACCTATAATCTCTGCAATGTCAATACTGTCCAACAAATTATTATTTGAAATCCTAACAGCTCCTCGTACTTGTGCAAAGTACAGCAAGCAGTATACTTCAGAGGACCGCATCTCAATTACTAGATATTAGAAATTTGTCTAAGTTTTCATATGTAACACTGTGTACTGGTATAATCCATATAAAAACTCTCTAGAGTCCTTTTTTTTTTTTTTGCACTGGGATCAAACTGAGAACCTTATGTTTTCCAGGCAGCTGCTTATGCCACTGAGCTATTCCCCCAGTCCTAGACTTCTTTAAAAAATAAAAAGTAAAAACATTAAGGGTTTTGGAAGCAAAATGTGTGAAAGCCAGTGCTTTACATGAAGGGACAAATAACACGATTAAAAACAGCGAGGCACAAAGAGAGATAGCAGATATACTGATATATACAAGAAGAAAGGGTGGAAGACATTAAAGGGAGGAAACCAAGATATACTGAATAAAACTGATAGCAGCAAAAGAGGAGCAAGAACCAGGCAGGCATATACTGGGTGGTGGGCGAGGGACAGTTCTCACCCATGATGCGGTACTGCAGCTGCCCGTTGGCTCCCACATCTGGGTCGGAGGCCCGAAGTATGGTAAGAGTCTGGGGATCCTGGCCCTCAGGCACTTCAAGGGAGAGGTGGGTATTCCCGAAGGTGGGAGCATGATCATTTTCATCCTCTATAGCCACTCGTACCGTGACATGAGTTAACAAGGGGGGTGAGCCCCTGTCCCGGGCATATACTGTGGGGAAGCAAAATCAGTGAGGTTCAGCTTGCCTCCACCCCACAAGAAAACTACACTACACCACACAATGTTCATACATGTTCACCAGATCCACACATAAATCAGAAAATAGCTATCTTTCCATATATCTCAGGCATACAACATATTTTTACACAACAACACAGGTCAATAGATGTTCTTTTCCTTCCCATCTGCCATGGTTGATATATGCAAGATGGACCTTAGATTAGTGGTAGTGTGGCAAAAAAGACACTAAATGAGGTATAAAAGGTCTGGGCTCAAGTTCCAGCCCTGCTGCTTCCGAACTGGGCTACCTTCAGCAAGCCACTCAGCCTTTCTGATATCCAGTTTCAGTATGCTTCTCTATTACATGTCTGTAGTATAATTTAAACTAGGCCCAAAAGGCATAGCTGAGACAATACACACACACACACACACACACACACACATACACACACATACACACACATACACACACACACACATCCCTGAGAATTTATGTACTCAGTAATGACAGCCTAGAGGTCAAAGGCCCAGGGACACAATAAGATTTTCTATAGAAGATGAAAACTTCTAAATGATAGTACTTTGGGGTTTCTGTGTATGTTTACAACATGGTCAGCTTTTGGGGTCTTGATATCTTGACAATACCCGTCAGGTTGATGTCTTCCTGCTCCTCACGATCCAGGGCCCGAAGGGTAGTGAGAACTCCTGTGTTTGGGTCCAGAGAGAAATTCTCACCAGAGACGCCTCCATAAGTCACTTGCCCATTGGCCCCTGAGGAAGGACAGCATGGAAGGTGACCAGGGGGTAAACACTTAATTCTCCCAGTCCATCTCTCTTAAAATTCATGCCTCCAGATCTTACCTAGGTCCAGATCCGTCGCTCTCAGAGTGAGCACAGATGTGCCAGGCGGGCTGTTCTCCCGCAAGAGGACGCTGTATTCCTGCTGCGGGAAAGTGGGAGCCTCGTCGTTGACGTCAACGACACTGACCGTCAGGAGCTGAGTGGACGAGCGCGGAGGAGAGCCATGGTCTGAGGCCACCACTGTCAGGACGTGCTCAGCTCTCTGCTCCCGGTCGAGGGGCCGCACCACGGACAGCGCTCCTAGGGGAACAGCGCGGTAGGTTGGAAGAGACCTCAACGTGCCCTCCATATTGCAACCTTCCTAGACCTCACTCGCAAGCCCCACTCTCACCAGTGCTTGAGTGAAGGCGGAAGTGACCGTCCCCGCCAGCTGCCAGGCGGTAGGACACGCGTGCGGCCTCCCCCAGGTCTAGATCTCGTGCCACCAGGTGCAACGCTACGGGTCCGGGGGGCTGATCCTCGGGGAGACGCACGCGTGAGGGGGAGGTGAAGACCGGCGAGTTGTCGTTTTCGTCTGTGACGAAGACACGCACGGAGACGCGTGCTGCTCGGCGGCGGCTGGCGTTGGCCGGCCTGTCGGTGGCCTCCACGAGCAGCAGCAGAGCGGGCGTCGTTTCTCGGTCCAGGCCGCGCGGCGCGCTGAGCGCCCCGGTGCGCGCGTCCAGGCGAAGAGCTGGCACCGGCGGCTCCTGGCGCAGCAGTCGGTAGCGCACGTCGCTGTTGGGGCCTGGGCCGTCGGCGTCCGACGCGCGAAAGGTGTACAGGGCCGCGCCGGGCTCTGGGTTCTCGGACAGCGCCAGCGCCAGCGGGTCGCGCGCGAAGGCGGGCGCGTGCTCGTTTTCGTCCTGCACGCGCACTTGCACGCGTAACAGCCGCGCGCCGGCGCCTCCAGGGCCCTCGGCGCGCACTGTGAGCGCGCGCCAAGCTGGGCCAGCTTCGAAGTCCAGAGGCCTTGCCAGGTACAGGCGCCCAGTGGCCGCGTCCAGAGCGAAGGTGCCCTCAGGATCAGCGCCACCGACCAGCGTGTAGGTAAGTGCGCCCACAGCCGCCGGCTCTGGAGGCGCCACCGAGCCCAGCAAGGATCCAGGCCGAAGCCCTTCCGTTGCAGTTACAGTCAGGACCACCGGCACTGGGGCCGCTGGGTCAGGCTCTGAGAGATCCGGAGGAGGCTCTGCCACGCGAGAGGACGGAAGCACCTGGGGAGGATCCAGGAGGCCAGGATCAGGAAGATCCAGGCTAAAGAGGATTAGGGCTGGCTCTCAGGGTAGCACAGAATGATGGTCAAAGTAGCCTGAGAAGACGGCCCAGGGACCCCAAGAAGCTGCAGCTGCTGGAGGGTGGCACACTGTGGCAGGGAAGGGGAAGTGAGCAGACTGGAGAAAGGGCAGCCATACCTGAACCAGAAGCTGGAGGCTGGCGCTCCGAGGAGGGCTGCCTTGGTCGTGAGCAGTCAGTGTTAGCACGTAGTGGGGCCGCTCTGCTCGGATCAGGGGTGCTGCTGTGAGCAGCTCCCCTGAGTGAGGGTGCAGAGAGAAGAGCTCTGAGCCAGGACCTGTGGACAACCAGAGGAAGGATGAGGGCTTGGGATGCCAAGTGGGGCAAACCACAAAGACACACTATGGTGCCATACCTGTCAGTGTGTATAGGATGGTTCCATTTTCCCCCTCATCTGGATCCTTGGCCTGCAAAGTTGTTACCAGTGTTCCTGGAGGTACACGGTCTGGCACCTGTGGGAACAAAACTCACCTACAGTTGTCTCCTTCCTGTATAAAGCTCCTCTCAGCCGAAGTATAGGCAGAGTGCCTTTTCTAGTCTTCCACCTGTAGCAGCGGGCAGTCTTTCTTGACTATACCCACACTGCTATGGGGAGACCCCCGCTCCCTCTCACACTTCCTTAGTAGAGTCCTGCAACTTCACATACCTGAACAGGGAGGCCCCCACCAGCAGTCCCTGATGCTTGCAGGAAGGTGGGGCTGTTGTCATTGAGGTCGAGCACTGCAATGTGCACGGTGCCTGTGGTGCTGCGGGGTGGACTTCCCCCATCCTGCACCTGCACCAGGAGCTGGAAGCTGCTCTGCTGCTCTCGGTCCAGGGTTTGGAGTGTGGTCACTTCTCCTGGGAGTGCAGGATGGAGATCATGTAGGGGATATTTAGAGATTCAGAGCCTGAGAACTACAGGTAAGAAACTTGGGTTGAGGAGTGTCAGAAGAAATCCCACGGGTAGTTGCCAGGCTGGGTTAGGATGTGGGCTAGAATCTGGGGATTCTACCTGAGTGCTTGTTTTTGTGGGGATGAGGCTGTGGGGTCTCAAAATTTGGGTACCGGTGCTTACCAGTCTGGGGGTGGATGTGGAAGGCCTTACTCTCCTCTGACAGCTGTTGCAGGCTGTATTTCAATTGTCCATTAGGCCCAGAGTCTCGGTCAGTGGCCAAAACTCGTCCCACACTGGTCCCTGGGGGCTGGTTCTCAGCCACAGCTAAGAAGGTAGGCTCTTCAGACAAGCGGGGACTGTGGTCATTCTGGTTGAGGATGCTGACCCTTACGGTGGCTGTGCTTGTCTGTTGCCCCAACTCAGCTTTGGACCCAGATACTGCCAATATCTTTAGTGTATATAACTCCTGGGACTCACGGTCCAATGGTGCCCGAACCCACAGCCACCCACTTTGTGGCTCCAGGCCAAAGGGGCTACTTGCTCCATCTGCTGCAAGGTGATAGGTGACAGGGCTCCCATCTGGTGCCTGAGCTTGCAGTTGCAAGACCTGAGTTCCA
>PVKN010001081.1:0-57666 GCA_004027915.1 Capromys pilorides | reverse complement strand
AGTATTTCATTATTTGACCAATCTTACATACCTATATCTATTAATCTAAAAAGATTTGATGATGAAGATATGTAATACAACCATTGTTAAATTTTTGTTCTTGTTTTGAGATTCTGTACTTTATGTACCCTTGCTTGTTACTGTTTTTCTATCTTTGTTTCTGCTGTTTTTACTCTTTAAAATAAAATTTTAAATATTAAAAAAAAAAAGTTCCATTCAACACACACACAAAAAAAATTATCCTGTATGTATGTACAAAAGTTGTTTATACATAGTTCTGCACATAAGGGTCTATACATTTCCTCAGAACCCTTAGGTGCCACCTTTTGGTGAAGACACCAACACATCATTCACATATCTTACAAAAAGAAAACTTTCCAAGATTGACAAAACTCTGCATTCTGTACTCAGACCATGTAGGCTCCACTCTTGGTTAAGATCTTTCTGTCACATGCCAGGTGCATGTGTCCCCTTAAAGAGCTTTACCCACAATGCTCCCAAGTAGTCTATAAACCAACCTAAAACAAGGCAGCAGAATCCTGACCAGGGTACCACCACAGGTCCAGTCACGGATGAGCATGCCTGCCCTGCTCACTGTCGGTACCTCAATTCTCTACCCTGATAACTTTGGCAGGCATGGAAGGGAGGGGCTGCTGCAGCACATCTGAGCCAAAACCACTTGGCAAGGCCCACAGGGGAGCTGCTCCTTGGGCTGGGGCGATGCTCCAGCTGGGAGTGCATGTGGGGTAGGCCTGGGCGACTGCACACATTCTGAGGAGTCATCTGAATGCTGACAGCTGCCACTTGGGACCCCAGAGCCTAGAGGATGCAGAACTGAGCACTGTAGCTGCTGCTGCATCACTGCCAGATGCAGAGATGTCCCCAGATGAGGGTTTAGGAGAGGAGGACTAGCAGCAGGTAAAGGATAAAAGGGCTGACCCAGAATTGGGCCTGATACTCCCTGTAAATGAGTCAGGTCCATCCCAGGAGGAAGTACACGGGCTTGGAGCAAACTCCTCCCTTTAAAACAAAACAAATGAGGCTGGGATTTCACGCAAGCTGCACTACGCCTGCACAGCTGCTCCACAGTGGTGACGACAGAGACAGCACAGCACGGCGCAGGGTATGTGCAATACACACAACCACAGTCTGTTTCAAGGACAAGAATTTGTCAAGTGACAATCGTATCTTTTTTTTTTTTTTTTTTTCTTTCTTTCTTTTTTTGAGACAGGGTCTTGCTATGCAGTTCAGGCTGGCCTTAAGCTCACTTTTGTAGCCCAGGCTGGTCTCAAACTCACACCAATCCTCCTGCCTCAGCCTCCCGAGTGCTGGGATTACAGGCGTGTGCCACCACGCCTGGCTAATCATATCTTTTTTAACATCAAGAATTATAAGATGCAGCCAGGCATGGTGGCCCACCGCTACAATCCCCACTTCTCAGGAGTCAGAGGCAGAAGAATTGCAAGTTCAAGCCCAGCCCAAAATCCTAACACTTGGGAGACTGAGGCAGGAGGATCACTGTGAGTTTGAGGCCAGCTTGGGTTACAAAGTGAGTTCTAGGCTAGTCTGAGGGCCAACCAGACAGCTCAGAGGATTAAAGTGCCTGCTTAGGCAGAGGCAGGGTTCGGGGTGCTGGCCCCGCACCCAGGGCACGCTGAGACAGCAATGGAGACTGGGTGTGGTGGCGCAGGCCTATACTCCCAGCACTTGGGGAGGCTGAAAACAAGAGGATCACTACGAGTCCGATCTGTATAGTGAGATCCTGTAGACTCTGTACTAAATACATTTTTTAAAATACATTAAAGAAAAAAAAAGGCTAGTCTGAACTACACAGCAAGACCCTGTCTCAAGAAAAAAAAAAAAAAGCAAAAAGAAAAAAAGGAAAAAAAAAAAAAAGCCCAGATAAGCAACTTAGCAAGATCCTGTCTCAAAATACACTAGAAGGAAAAAAACCGGAAGGGCTAGAGAGGTAGCTCAAGAGCGCTTGCCTTGCACGTGCGAGGACGCCCTGGGCTCACTCCCCAGTACTGCCTGCCTACGTACACACAAACGCCAAAGAATGACTGAGACTTGGAAAGGAAAAACTTCATATTAAGCTGAATGAAAGCATATTGAATGCAATCATCTGAAAGCCAAACATAAAAAGCATGACGTAACAATTACTGCCCTTCTTTCCCAGTGTTTCCATGTGTGACAAAGAAACACTGTTCCCCTCTTCCTACCTCACAGAGAGGATGCACGCAGCATTCTGTTTGTAGTGCCCTGGAAGGTCAGGTGAAGGTCAATGTATAACGGAAATGCCTGGGCCCTCCAAATCTATATTTCCACAGCTTTAGTGAGGCTGTAAGAAATGCTAAGGACTTTATAGCCAGTCCCATTATCAATATATTCTATTTCACTTATTCTACTTATTTATTTTCGTATTTTAGGGAAGCGTCTACAGGGTGTTCAGGGTCTCACTACTAGATCAGACTTGTAGTGATCCACCTATTTACAGCCTCCCAAGAGCTGGGATTACAGGTGCCCACCATCAAACCCAGTCTCAATTGCTGTCTCAGTGAGCCCAGGAGGTGGGGCCAGTGCAGCAGGCTCAGGGGATTGAACCCCTGGCCCCTATGACTGCCTGCAGGTGCTTTAGTCTGCTGAGCTATTTGGCCTGTTTTGTTTCGTTTTGTGGTACCAGGGATTGAACTCAGGACCTTGTGCTTGCCAGGCAAGCACTTTTCTATTGAGCTATCTCCCCAGCCCTATATTTCATTTATTCTAAAACCTGAAATCACAACACATCTCATGCCCATTCTGTCTGGAAATCATCTCTAACAGCATGTTCATTTTGCAAAGGTATAAAAAAAGAACACTATCCTTTACAATCAGTGGAATCTCACATTTGACAAAGCAGAAGCTATTTAGTGAGAGCCCCTACCACCTGCACTTCTTTCCCAAACCTGCAAAGAACTTGGGAACACGTTCTAGCCCTATTCTGAAAATCCTGCTGTACTCAAAAGGACAAAAAAACAGCAGCAGCCACTTACAGAATCTCGCTGCCTGAAAAAAATCAAGTTTACTCACACACAAAGATAAAAGGGCCCAGTTCTTCACCCGTGAGGCATGACATACTGGATCAGAATACAAGCCAGTGCCTTTCCTTTGTTAAAAGCCTGTAACTCAAACTCCAGTATTCACTTTGGAGAGTCTGGGACCTCAGGGAGGTTGCAGTAAAAAAAATCATCCTCAGAAAGAGTCGGGTGAGGAGTTGTGGACCAGCATGGGGCTTCGTGAATGGGAGGCAAGCTTCAAGTTTAAACAGCAATTTGTGCATAATTATCTTTGCAGACTGATATAAGACAGTTAGATTAAATAAATTAATTAAAGTACAAATTGTGCTGGCAAGCTCTACTGCCTGGCTTCTCCCAAGGCCAACCTGCCAGCAGCTCCAAGGCTGCATCTCAGTCACACTCTGGAGCCAGAGGTGGGAGATCTGGGGGATGGCCAGAGGGCTCTGTGAGCCATGACAATAGAAACCTTAAACGCAAGATCCATTATAGTCTCCACACCCACAGCCTTTGTACAACAAGGCTGGAAACATATCTGGGGGAAAGCAGTTTGAGTGCCCTGTCTGGTGGCAGACGCTGCTGGAACGTGTAACCTCCCTCAGCCTCACCGGTACTGCCGGAACAACAGCAACCAGGTCACAGTCACCACAGTCAGCAGCCAAGCCACGCTTCAATGTCACACTCCCCAAGGCACACACTCAGACCCTCAGCTGAGGTTTTCACGAGACTAGGTCACTGGATCTGCACCAAAACCCTCGACGAGAAGAACAACCTCTGTCCCTACCTGAAGCCGAGGAAACTGAGACTCTAGAGAGGCCAAGTGACCTGCCCTATGTCCCACAGGATTTGATGCAGTTGCCTGCACTGTGTGAGAAGAGGGAATGGCATGTTGTTTCAAGGAGAAAAAAATTAACAAAATTCAATTTCTCTTGTTTTGGGTGCTGGGAATCAAACTCAGGACCTTGCACTTGCCAGGCAAGTGACTGTGCTGCTGAGCTACATTCTTTTGTAAAGAACTGCTGTATGTCCTCACAGATTAATGATAGCCTGAGTAAGCAGGTCCCTGCCATAAGGTAAAGGAGGAGTGACAAGGTCTTGTCACAATGCAAATACACCACCATGCCTGGACAGACACAGCTGGAAGCAGCTGAGCGAAGAGAACAAATGGTGGCAGTTGACAAACAAGAAAAGGTACAGGACACACCCCTGATGGACACCCACAGACACAGACCTAATCTCACGTCTGAAGCAGGCCAGCTCCTAAAGCCAGGAGGAGCACCAGGGACAACGAATGTCAGTGCCCACTGAGCCCTGCATCCTACTCAATAGCCATGCTGCTCTGGAACTGTCATTAAAGGTGTCACCTTCCCTGAGTCCCATTCTGCACCATCAGGCCAGGCTGCTGTCCACATGTCTCAAAATGTTTCCCTTTTCCTTTAAGAGAAAGGTTTCCCGAGCTCCACTCTTCCCCAAAGTTCTAGATAATAGTCACCTTTCAGCTGAAGATGATGCAAGACCTTCTCTGTGTAGATAACCATTTCTGAGACACTACACACAGGACATTTTACAAAAGAAAAAGGGGAGCAGGCTAAGGGGTGAAGCTCAACTTCAGAAGGAACTTCTGGTGGAAACTGAGTCAGCACACTCTCTGGCCCTGTCCCTTGGGCTATGGAGGGTCTGTCCTATCCAGGACAGTTACAACTGGACATAATGCTGTGGGACAAACACAGCTACACTCGAGACCCACTACTGAGTTTGCAAGCTTTTCTTTTTATATTTGTGCTAGTAGTAGTTTGCAATTGATTTGGCATTTTTTTTTAATTTTAATTTTATTTTATTTATTTGTTTGCTTGTTTGTTTGTTTCTTTATTTTATGGCTGGCCCAGCCTGACCTGGTGGTGGGGCTGGCGCAGCATGTGGTGCCGGGGATCAAACCGCAGTCCCTGCAGTTGCCTGAGCTTTCCTAAGCAGGCGCTTTAGACCACTGAACCATCTTACCAGCCCAATTTGGCATATTTTTAAGCTATCTTGTTTTAGCTTGAGTATTCTATAATAAACGTTTACAGAGTATATCATGTTAACCACTGCAAAATGTGTTATATTTTAAGAAGGCTGTAAACATTTTATTAGTAAAATGCTTTGTTTATACATTTTTTAAAAACAGTAACACTTTTTCCTCCCAGCATTTGCTCTTACTTGTAGCCAGAGATCTCCCCAAAATTTTTTATGAAAGCTAGAGTCTGTTTTCCTAGAAAAGAAATGGACCCCAAATTCAGAACTCCAGCGCAGTGCTTAAGTTACTTCTATGACGTCTCTGCCAAAGGCTGGCAGAAGCCACAGGGATGGATGGGCGCGGGGACAGCGATCTAAGGCACCCCTCTGCCCTGGGGGTTTGGGAGCTAACACACACTTTCACAACTCAAACTTAGAAAAGCAACATCCAGAAATATGATACAAGGATACTGACAGGGATCAAGGTTCAGCAATCCATATACTTCATATATAGCTATGGAAACGTTCTGCAAGTCTACCAAAAGGAGGAGCTGTTTTCAAGCTCTGCCCTCATTCTAAATCTACAGACACCATATTCTCCGGAGAACAGACCCAAGACCAGGGCCAGGGCTGGATGCCGAATCTTCTAGCCACTTGCAGCCTGGGAACCTGGCGCAAGTCACTTCAGCTTTAGGAATGGATCCTGCTCCTTCCAGAACAAATGAAGGCTAAGCCCACACAACTCTCACCACAGACAAAGAACTGAGGCTGAAGCTAACCCTAACACAGGCCGGTGCCTCTCCTGAGACACAACACACAACCCTGACATTCTCCACACCTACAACAGCCCAAGGTGGATGCCATCACAACCCCATGCTAAGTATCAGGAGACAGAATAATGTGTCTAACATCACAATGAGTAAAGGGACAAAGCTGTGCCACCAGGCGCCAGAGTATATGATTTAACCCCACGCCACACAGCCCTCTTAGGATTGAAGACAATGGTCACATCCACACATCAGAAACTATACTGAGCTACAGTAAGTCTGAAGAGCTTCTGTAACTTTTCCTCTATCCTTTCTCCACCCTTTTCCTATCTGCCTCAATATAATCAAGATAATCTGCCTTCTGTTTGTATTCCCAGACTAGTTTAAAACACACACACACACACACACACACACACACACACACCCCTCTTAATATGCACTATCCTTCAGCAAACCAGGCTGTGAGCAGAACGCAGAGTGCAGAGGCAGGCCTCCCAGCACAGGCTGCAGTGGCTACACACTCTCTCCCAACCTGCACCAAGCAGACCCTGGAATCCTGACTGCTTCCCAACGCCTCTGCTCAACCACACAGAGCATAAGTTACACACTGACTTTGCTTTTTTTTTTTTTTTTTTTTTGCGGGACTAGGGTTCGAACTCACGACCTTGCACTTGCCAGGCAGGCACTTGTGCCACGGAGCTATCTCCCCGGCCTACACACTGACTTTGATGACAATGAAGCTACTTATTTAACTCCAACTGCTGGGCTGCTAGGGACTAGAACTACAATGGTGAGCAAGATGGCACAGCCTCTGTCTCACAGCAGCACTGTACTTCTGGTTCAAAGTGACTTGCGCCATGATGCAGGCAGTACAGGGTGGGGGGACTCCAGAAGTGCATGTGCTAAAGAAGGGATCACCCAGTTTGAGGAGTTTGAAAAGACTCCCAAGTGTGTGACTATAAAAACAAGCATTTACAGATATGGATATAATAGCCAAGCAAAAGGGGGTTGTGCCCATTAAAGCAGGGCAACAGCTCTGGCAGGGACACGAGGCAGCAGGGCACATACGACACCTCAAGGTGACGAAGGGCTAACTGGGGCACTACAAGACCAGCTGAGAATACTACAGTGGATTATGGAGTCTGCCCCAGTCCTGAGCATATATATAGGGGAGTCGTTAAGACACCTTTGCATATGAGGTGTCTTCTTGCATTTGTGAAGGTCACACTGACGTTCTGTGGGGAGAAGACTGGAACTGGTAAGATGGGCTGGCTGGGGACCGACACTAATGTCCCAGCCACAGCAAGCACTTGTCATTATTACTGGGCACCAGACATCCACAATGGGAAGTGCCCTGCAGACCACAACCAGCCACAGGGACTGTCAGCATCCCTCTAAGACCCAAGCAAAGGGGAAGCTTGCGAGTCCCTTTCCACTTGGCAACTCCTAACAATCAAGCACTCCCCCGGCCACCTCTGCCAGCCAGGAGCTCTGAAAACCTTCCTTGAAAGCAAGCCATGCCCATCGCTACCTGACAGAGGAGGACAACACTCCCCCATCAGAGGAAATCTCTGCAGGAAAAGCAACATTCCCCACAAGACGTCTTGCTAGGAAATTACAATGTTCTGGCTTTATAAGCTGAGGTTCCCAAATATAGCGTTTTGGCTGAGGAGTCCAAGGAACTTTCAGCGGGATGATGTGGTTACATTATCTAAGCTACTGTGAAAAAGCAATAAAATCTCAATGTCTGAATGCATGCAAGCAATTAAAATTACCATGGACTGCTCTGTTTGAGACTGGAAAAATAAAGGACAGAGGGAGGAGTGTTGGTCTCTGCAACCCACTGCAGACTGTCTACTCTCTCTCTCTCTCTCTCTCTCTCTTTCTTTCTTTCTTTCTTTCTTTCTTTCTTTTTCCTTCCTTCCTATTTTTCACTTTAAAGGCAAACTGAGCAGGCACTCTTACATCCAAATTCAGCTCAGAAGCAATCTAGTTAAACAGGAATATCTTCAAGGACTCAAGCCAAGGGCCTGGGGGGGAAAGGGCAGAGGGGAAGAAAGCTTGGAGTAAAGAAAGGGAAGCTAAGGCCTCGTGAATGTCTACCGTGTGCCAGCCCTGTGCTAGGCACATTAACCCCTGCAAACAAGGTGTCCTCGAGCCCACTTGCCAGTGAGGTGGGGAAGCTGGAAAGCTCCACAGCAGTTTGAACAAAGCCCTGTTATGATCACTGCGTCACTGTAAGTGCTCACTGAACATCCAAGAATCAGTCTATCTTTGAACTTGGGTGCTTCCAGTTCTTATCAAAAACACCACAGATGATAAACCATTTCTAATCAGTTCAGTGAGTTCAAGGAAACATAATGAATTATGAAATGTGAGCTCAGACAGCGAGGCAGACAACACATAGTAGGGTCTGGTAACTGGATGAAGAGCCAGGTGGGAAGTCTGGCCAACAGCAAATAGTGCCTTTGGGACTCACTCAACCCCAGTGAGGAAATGAAGTGGGTGCACAGGGTCAGTCACACATACGAGCAGAGCCATCCTCTAGGGCTCCAAGAGCTCCAGAAACTTAAATAGCTCAGCTAGAAATACAGTCATCACCCTTTTCTATGGTCCAGTTTTCCACAGTCTAAATTACTTGCTGTCAAGAGCATTCTGAAAGGAGTAAACAGAAAAGTACAGAAGTAAACAACTCCTATGTTTTAAATTGCATGCTACCCTGAGTGGTGTGATAAAACCTGAGGGATCCCACTGCATCCCACACAGCATGGAGATGGCACCTCTATCTAAACATCCATACTGTATCCTCTACCTGCCTGTGTGCCACCTATCATCTGCCTGGGTGATCAACTGTTAATTTCACAGGTCCATATTTATGCTCACAGAACCTTATTTTAATTAATAATGACCAAAGCACAACAGTAGTGATGCTGGTAATCAGACATACCAAAGAGAAGCATAAGTGCTTCTTTTAGGTAAAAAGGTAGTTCCTGGCTTAGTAGGGGGGGGGAAAAAAAAAAAAATTATATGCTGACGGTGCTAAGATCTACCATAAGAATGAGCTTTATGTCCATAAAATTATGCAGAAGAAATAAGAAATTCATACTAGCTTTGCTGTTGTACATTAAAATGCAGTACAGAGCCACAGCGCAGAAAGAGTGGTGAGAAGGCATTAACGTACAGGGTTCAGTACTAGTCAGGGTTTCATGTATCCTCCGAGGTTCCTGAAACAAGCCCCGAGGACCACTGTACAGGGAATAAGAAATGTGTAGCAGCCTCTCCTACAGTCACCAAGCCATACTGCACAGAAGACACGGAAAGTTCTCTTATGAAAGAAACAGAGCAACAGGGTCAGGTCTGAGGTTGGTGGCAGCAAAGAAGTGAGCGCCCTAAAGCTAACCAAGTGGCTCTTATTCCCTTTGGACATAACCAGAAGTCCTAAAATCAATGAAGACCTCTTGCTTATAACAGGCGTAGCCTTAGGTTGGTATAAAATAAGGGCAAACTAGTGATAGGCCAAGGAAAAATAAACCAAACACTTTCTATTACCAGTAAGGAATTTACATTTGCATTAAGCATACAATGGAATTAAAATGCAGCAAGCTATAAAAGTGCGATGATATTTAAGATGATTCAACAGCAAGACGACATCACCTTTCTGCTTAGATATTTTTCTAGAAAAGGTACATGTGCCAGGTAAATCTCCCAGCACCTCTGTGAGTTAAGTTCTTTTCTGATGATTAGAAAAGATAGCTGAGGCATTTATAGCCAGTGGTTAAGGGAAAAAAAACAAAAAAAGACCAGCAACAAGGTTAGGAATTATTATTAAAATCAGGAGTGTGGGTACTGTACTCCTCTAGTGGAGTTATAAAATTGAGTGGAGGCTAAGATGCAGGAAAGTGGGAACTGACGAGCTTCACTCACTTCATCTAGAATACTACACACAGCAGGCATCTGCATGCAGTAGTTACTCAATGACACACACTGCACAAATAGGCTGGAAAGGTCCTAGCAAAAGGCACATCACTCAAGAGCAAAGCTGGAAAGTGGTTACAGTTGAGCTTCCTACAATGAGCAGTTCTGACCACGGGAATGCACGTACACTCAAGCCTGCACACTCACCCTCCCACTCAGGGAGGCATCAGGGAGCAAGCCCAACCCAAAGTGTGCAATGGAAGGATTCTGCTCTCTAATCCTAAAACACAAAGTAAGGCATAAATAGGGAAAAGAAGCTCAGTTGGTAGCTCAGGAACCCAACAGAAGACTAAGTGCAGGTCCTGTTTAAAAGAAAAGACAGCTGAGCATGGTGGTGTATGCCTGTAAACCAGCGCTCAAGAGGCTGAGGCAGGAACACCACCGTGAGTTTAAGGCCAGCGTGGACTATAGAGGCCAGTCTGAACTACAGGGCAAGACCCTGTCTCAAAGAGCTCCCTGGGGTGGGGGGGACCAAAAGAGGGAGAGCACCTATTTTGACACAGTCATTTTTTGGTTCCTCCTTCCCAGGTCAGTGGGGAAGCCAGGGGCTCCTGAAGAGTCCTTTCTCTTTTGTGAGACACCTGTCCATGATGCCAGTCACTTACCATGTCCACGACTTAAAGCAAGACCTCTCCAAAAGCTAAGCTAAGGCTGTTCTACCCACAGGATCAAGGTGGTTCCCCTGGGCCACATCCAAGCCTTGCTAGGTCCCAAGACTAGATGTCAGTGGATCATGCCTGCCTGCCCCTGATGACTCCCTTTGCCATGTCATGTGGACAGACACGGGTCATCCCAGAGAGAAGGCCTGAATATCTAGTTGGTGTTTCTTTTTTAAGCTGCCAAGATACTGCTAGTTACACTAAGAGGGTTGGTAGCATAACCAGGGAAAAGTCACTCTAAAAAGAAGGTGTGATGACTTATCTCATATCTGAGGTCCCCCCGAGATCTGACACTTAGGCTAAGCAGGTAAGGTCCCCAGAGTATCTGGGAATATGGTGTGGTGGTGCTCAATTACTAGTACCTAGATGCTAGGTATCCAAAGATATCCCCAGTTTCAAACCAGGTGAAGCACATGACACAGGGTGGTCACTGCAGCCTCCCAGAGACTGTGGCCAAGAGCAGTTGTGATCAGCTCTGCTTGGTCTTCACCAAAGTGCAAGGCAATCCAGGCTGAGAGGTGGTGGGTGGCAGGGCACTCCAGGGACTTGAGGTCACCAATGAAGCTACAGAAGACTTCAGAAAGTGCATCCACTTCCCTGGGTTGACACAAGTCTGGCAATATGACAAAGGCACAGGTATCAAACTGTCCTGTGGCCAAGCAGAGTCTTGGGAGTTCCACTCGTTCTGTTAAGTCAGCAAGAAAAAGCAGAAGCCGAGCTATGGCCCTGGCTGGGCAGGACTGGCCCCAGCAACAAACTTCCCACGCAAGTGACTGCAGCACAGTGGGGGAATGCGGGGCACAAGTACTGGAAGCCAAAGGACAGAGAGAACAGGAAGCAAAGCGGCTGCCCTAGCCTCTCTTCTCTGGTCTGGGCAGAAATCCTAAGCTGCACAGAGGCTCCCTGGGAGCAGGACTAGAGCCAGGGGCTGAGGACAAAACCTCCTGCATTCACCAGGCCTCTCCTTCTCATATTGCCTCGAACAAGCACCACGTAGAACCCGAGAAAGGTCAAGGTGAAGCAAACTAAAGCAGATTCCAAAGGAAAACCCACAATCTCAAAGGAAAGAGGGAGAGACACAGAAGCGTCAGTTTCTCAATCCACACACCCTTGTACTGCACACGCAGGAACAGCTGACAGAATCAGTACCATTTACTAAATGACACTAAGCACCCTGCCCTGAACTCAAAACTCAATGTTTCTAAGTAGACCCTCAGACATCACCCTGGGAAATAGGCCTGATGTCCACCTGACAGCCTCACTGCCTGAGGCCTTCCAACATAAGGTAACTTGTCCAAGTCTCAATCCCACCAGATGACAGGCTGATCACAAGAGGAAGTGATCCAGCAGGGAAAGAACAATCAATTAACAGGGGCAATCACAGGGCTCCTATTCTGGGTACGCCTCAGAAGGCTTCCCAGAGGAGGCAGCAACTAAGCTGAGCCCTGAATGACTAAGTTTTTCACACGGAGGAGATAGACCATTATGTGCAAAGACCCTAAGAGGAGGATTCTGGCCCCATGGGAAATGCCATGCATCCAGCTGAATGCAGCTGGCAAAGGAAGGGCAAGGAAGGAGAAGGGGCTTGCAGGCAAAATCACATCAGGCCCAGCATTTGCTTACAAATACCCTGGTCCTGAGCAGTCACTCAGGAAGAAAGCATGCAGGGAAGGGACAGGGAAACAAATGACTTACGACTGGCAAACATTCTGAATTGTTGAAACTGGGTATGCAGGAGTTCATTATGCTTACTTCTGGTTATACCTGAATTTTCCACAATAAAGTTTCACTTTGCCTCCTCAGGAAGAAGAGAGTAGAAGAGTAAGGCAGGGCTAGGCCACAACAGGCTGGCAGGGACAGCAGGTGGGAGACAGGCAGTCACCAGTGCAGTGTGTCCACCTTCCCAGAGCAGCACGGCTTGTACTGCTGGTGAGGAAACCACAGCTGCAGAATCTGATCTGGCTGCCTGCAGACACATCCTAAGCACTGTTCCTAGCAGACTGCCATATACCAGCCAGGCAATGGAGTGACTCCTGGAGAAGCAGGGGATCACCGAAGAGCAACAAAATCAAATATTACTTGATGAAACTCCCTGGTGACCTGCAGGGTAGAAACTAGATTAGAAGGGAAGAGACCGAGGGTGGGGGGACTCGCCCTGAGCAGTCATGGGGGTCTGGGCTCAGGTACAAGCAGGCTAGAGGCAAGGCTGAGATGCTGTGAAGACATGGGATGACAGACCTCAGGCGGTGGCACGAGGAGACAGTGTGGGCGTGTGGCTGGATGGGGTATCCCACGACTGGTAAAGGGCTGGGGAGAAGCTCAGTAGAATAAGCACTTGCCTGGCAAGCACAAGGGCCTGAGTTCAATCCCCAGTTCCACCAAAAAAAAAAAAAAAAAAAAACAAGCCTGGTAGGTCTGGTGTAGGGCAGGACATTCATCCAAACTGCTTCCCACCTTCCCTCCAAGAGGTCTGGGAACATCCCAGCCCTGTGCCGGGAGTACAGAGGCTCCTGGGCTGGACCTCAAGGAGAGAACTGGCCTCCCAACAGTTAGGTGTCGAGGTGTAAGGGGGACACGTGGAGCTGCCGAACAAACACGCTGGCCTAGAGAAGGCAGAGCGATGAGAGTGCTCCACGTAACAGCCGAGTGGCTCCTCTCCCTTGCAAACCAGCCTGAAAAGGAGAACACAAGATAGTGGAAGGCACAGCAACGGACACTCTCTGTACAGTGCAATGGCAGGCTTCCTGCCGCTGCCTGAGTGTTCAAGAAAATGACACGATGACTTCCTTTACAGCCCACTGCGAGGACAACATGCCCTTGTGAAACACTGGTTACAACCTCCAGAAGGTTCAGGACAAACCACACAGACCTCATTAGTCCAGAAGAGGCCAATGGGAGAACACTAGGAAGGGAATTGAGATGAACATAGACAACAGTATGACCTGCGCAGGCCAGACCTGAGGCTGCAGCTGGGAGTGAGGCCCCTCTCTCTTAAGAGAAAGAAATGCAGGGGTCATAAGCCTGACTCCAGTAACAACATTGGGACACTTCTCACAAACCACAGCTAACAAGTAAATGTCACAATGTGGAATTGGCCCAGCGCCTTGGGAGAGAAAGCACTGAAATTGCAGGGGCGTCGCTTGATTTCCATTCACATTTACACTCAGTGCATTAAAGAGGCCAGTGCTGTCTAGAGACCTTTGCAAGGGAATTTTCCACTTAGGTCCTAAGGGCTGCTGCCTTTCTCTGGGTACTTTGGGGACATTCCTGGGTACGAAGAGATGGACAGACTGCTCATCCAGTTCCCAGAGGGAAGTTCATTTCTGTGTCTGTAAGGACACATTAGGAATGTCACTAGACCTATCCAAGTCAAAGCTGAAAGGACCCCGAGAAGTCATCCAAGTCTGCCAGAAAGGACACCAGAACCCAGGGCAAAGGCCCCGGCACAAGGTGGGACAGCTAGACACTGGGCAGCCAGGGATAACCACAGCTGTCAGGTACCCTCTGCGCAGCACCCCACCTGTGCCTCACCTCTGCCTCTCACCACACTCAGCTGGTCCAGGCAGCACCGATGTGTCACTCTGTCATGCCGGCACGCAACACTATGCACAGAGGCACAGGCGGTGTCTGCTCCTCACCCCTATCGTAACACTGGTGCTGCAGGGAATCCAACGTACCACTCTGACCCCACAGCCCTCCTGTAGCAGGCAGACTGCCGCAGGACACAAACCCAACTTTTTAAATTGGCTTTTGTGTTCAAATCTTTTCTTAAGAAACAATGTTTAAAAACCCCAAGCAGGCTCACATTTTCCCACCAGGTAACAGGACTACAAAATGGACTGGATGCCACGCCCCGGCGGGCCTTAGCGAATCCCCAAGTAGGAAGAGCCCTACGTGGACATAAGTCGGCCCGTCTCAACTGCTCCCTGGAGGCCTCCTATTCTTCCTTACAGTTTCGTTTCTTTTCTTTTTTCCTCTTATGGTTTCTCAACTCCCAATCCCCCTCTTGCAGGATGTATGAGGAAAAACCCTCCGCGTGCACTGGCAATGTTGGTACCCACGCTTAGGCTTCCTTGGGGATAAAAGGCGCAAGCACCTTGAACTTCAGAAGAACGTACCAAAGTCAGAGGTGGAGGCCTTGAAACACAGCGGAAGTCACTGAAGGAAAGGCCAGGGCAGTGATCTGTCCTCATCCTTGTTTCTCCACATCGGGGGACCAGCCCCTGGGGAGGACTCACTTCCTTCAACCTCACAGTCTTCCTGAACTAGGCCCCTATTATAGAACGGGAGCCAAGACTCACAATCAGCCTCACAGCTATGAGGCAGAAGAGCTGGGCTAAGAGCCAAGGTGGTCCAGCTGTGGAATCTCCACACTTCACCCCAAAGCAATGCTGCCACCTCAGAAATGAGTACGCACATATGCAGACTGTTGCACCTAATAATCACAACCACCATTTATTTGGTCCTATGTGTGAGTCAGCCTAACGGTTTTCTTCTTTTTTGGTGATGCTGGGAACTGAACCCAAAACCTCACATATGCTAAGCAGGAGCTTAACGATCAAGCTAAGTCCCTAGTCCCTCATAATCCATCTTAAGAGAGTTTGCTACAACCCAACAACACAAATACTAGTACCATCCTCATTTTACTGATTCTCAAAAAGAATTTTCTGACTTGTTCAAGGCATCGCATAAATGCAGGGCTAGATCCAAACACGGTAGTGACACAGAATACACATCTACGCCTTTACGCTCCTGATCCCACTGTGTCTAGACATCTGCCAGGCTGGTTTTACATTGCTGTTTTTGCTGTTAGGCTGTAATTCTTTGTTCATTTTGTAATAGCTCCCATGAAATCCAGCTCTGAGGGTAGGCAGGAAAGGGAGGGCACAGGGTCCAAGGCTGAGCAGAGCAGCTGACGCTACAGACAAACTCACTATGTCAGCAAGCTCACTTGGGTGAACCGGTGCTAAGATTAGGTTCAGGAGAAAGGGCACCTGTACCAGCGGTACCTGGAACCTTGGCAACAAGCACAATCCAGAGCACTGCCTAGTCCTGAAAGTCATGGGAAGTTTGGGGGAGCATTTAAGCAACTTTCTTTCCTATCATATTCTGGTGAACCTGAATGAATCTGAACTGTGTCAGCTTTGCAAAGAGAAGAATGAGTCAGGCCTGGCCTGGCAGCACAGAAAACGGAAACAAGGTATTGAGAACCCACCAAGCAGAACCACCACCAAGAGGCTAGTAGATTCATTCAGCTCTCCTCAGCTGGTTTTCCCATGCTGTCAACTTGACAGCTGCCACAGAACACCTGGCGTCAGGTGCAATGGCTCAAATTAGCCTGACCAGTGAACTCCAAGAGACATCTACCAGGTGCTAACCGTGGCGATCCACACGGCGCCCCAGGTGACAGGCAACAGAGCTGAAACTGCCAGCCTCAGCTCTCCGAGAGCACTCATCAGTCCACCAACAGACCTTACCCTGGCTTCCCAATGACCTCCTGGAATCCAGCCCTGCCCCAGCACACCACCTCAGAAGTTGCTCGTACCTATAAATAGCACAACTAGATTTCTCCGTAATGGCTAAAAATGGAAAGGCCCTTATCACGCTTCATCAAAAATACAAGCAAGCAAGCCACAAAAGAGGTTGTAAATTAAAAATTCAACATAAAAAGCTTTTATTTATTTTTCATTCAGTGAATTTTAATTGCATGCTCACTGTGTACTACGTGCCTCGCTAGCACTCCCAGCGAGGAACAAGACAGATACAGTTCCTCTCCTCTGGGATTTAAGGTTTACCCTGAAACGAGGACAAGTTCCCTTCAGGAAAGGATCAGCACTGCACTATAAAACAATTCCAACCCTGGAAGCTCCAGGATGCAAAACCAGAGTGCCTTCAAGGAGGGATGCGGGAGACAAATGTCACAGTAAGTAAAGCTCGGGAGCAGGGAGGTTCAGAGAAAAACTCAGAGCAGAGTGGAGGAGATGTCTTCAAACTTTCAAGTGTTGCCTCTTGAAATCAAAAGCTGCTCTTTCCCCAACCATGTTTAAAAAAAAAAAAAAGAAAGAAAGAAAGAAGTACACTGTACTCCAGGTCCATTTTCCAGCCCCAGCAGAAAGTGACACTTTCAGGGTCCCTGATGCCTCAGCTATCACCAAGGAGATATAGTCAAACACAGGCAAATACAGTCACACATCCTCATATTCAATCGACTGCTGACCAACAATACCCCATCACACTAAAAAAGCACGGTCACTTTTCGTCCTTGTTGTTCCCCAGTGACTATTCATGCTGCATGTACATTTCATCTGATGCAGGAGGTCGGCCCAGGTGACCTTAAATACACAGGAGAAGCAGGTCAAGCGGTGCACCCTGGTTGTCCCAGTTACTGGGGGGCTGAGGGGTGAGGATCACTTGATCTCATGAGTTCCAGATCGCAAGATCCCAACTCAAAAAACAAAAGTGAGAAAAATATACAGAAGGATGTGTGAAAATCGTATGTAAGCACTGCACCATTTTACATAAGGGACTCCAGTATCTGCGTTTTCTGATGTTCTGGGGAAAAAGAGGAGACTACTGAGGCCAACCCTCCACGACTACTGAGGAACAATGTTACGTAAGTAGTCTTCTGCCCCAAACAAAGGAGCAAAGTCAAAGCTGAAAATGAAAGCCTGGTGACAAGATGCTGGAAACCTTGGAAAATGACCTTTAAGACACGTTCAGTCTAGCGCAAAGCATCTCAACATAATAAGCGATATAAAGTCTACATGAACTACTTTACAGCAAAGATAGCATTGGCACCAATTATTTTGGGGGCTAGTTAAAAGAACTTGTCATTCCTCCACAGAACAATGACCTATAGGTGCCTAATAGTTAAAAACGAAATTCTTTCCTCAGTTCGGAACGGGAAAGTGCTGCTCCCAGCAAACTGACATCATTTCACTAAATTAGATTAATTTTTAAATGTGTTACTCTACCAATTATGCCAACTACCATGTAATTAATATACCAACTGACTTAACAAAAATTATGAAAATCCCCTGAAGAAAAGAGCTAGCCATTAGGCATGCATGAGACTCTTCTATGGCCAATAGCTGACAAAACACATAATGGGCAGCATCAAAGCCCTTCCCACTCCTCCTTCCACTCGCAGCCCGTAGCTCGGAAAGCTGACACTGGCAAGTTACCCCCAACTTCGCTACACTTATTAATTTACTCGCTGGTTTAAATTCTTTGAGGGTAAAGTGATGAATGGTAAAAGCTCTGGCAATTAAAAAGCTCTTTTCATTTGTAGGCGAAGCAAGATAAACACATATAATTAATTGTTTTCCTTCCTCCATGTCACCAGCTGGAAATTAGAAGACTGTCCTATTTCTGGAGGCTACTTCTTGAATTTATTACAGAAATGTACATAACGAGGTAAAACATTATCCTGTTTTTCCTCTTTTCTTTCTGGGTTTTAGGAATCCTTATTGTCTACCTTAAATCCTTCCCTAAGTCAGTTACGGTATAAATAACTAATGGTCACATGGGATGTCACCTACCATCACAGATGATAAACACATTTTCTTTGCAGCCCTCCTCTGAGCGCTGCCTCACTGCTGAACACAGCTGCAAGGCCGTGAGCTGAGAACACACAGCCTCAGCAGGAAAAAAACATAACACTTGATTAGTGATATCTGCCCTGGAAAGGGCAAGGGCTTAAGGACCTGTAATACCATGTATCTGTCAACTTCATCCTTTATTAGATCATTACAGATGTTTATGAAAGGCATATAGATGAAATGAATAAAATGCACTGGTGAAACATACTATGAATTGTTTCTAGAAAGCAACCAAAAGGGGGAAGAATATTTTCTAGGGTCAAGAACCTTAAAACTGAACTAAGCATCAAGTTTTAGAGAAAAGAGCAATGACCTAAGTCGGGAAACCCACACTAGTCCAGCTGGGGTGCTGTGAAGAGGTCGGTTCACTGGGCTTCAGTCCGCTTGGCTATCACCTCAGAGGCAGACTCTCCCGACTGTTCGTTCTTTCCTGCTGGGGCACAGGAAATGAAAACACAGTCACCCTGTAGACACTTCACCTGACCAGGCCCAGGACAGGTCAACAACCTCACCACCTGGGATACACATGTGTATGTTTTTCCATATACTGTTTACCTGTAGCATCTCCAAAGCAAGACATACTATGTACAAATTTTTTCCTTTAATATAATTTCTTTTCCACTTTGGGATAAAGGTGAGGTCTGAGAAATAGCTGCACAATTAAATTCAGTGAATAAGTAAACCATCATCATTCAAAATCCCTCCCATGTAAAATTAGTGACTTATAGTTTTGAGATTGGCTTACATATTCCCAATGGTGAAGGCCTTGTTGCTCTGGCCTTTAAGAACTTTATCCACATAATGTATCAAGATGGCTTTATTGTCCAAACGCTAAAAAGCAAGACTTCCTACAAGCAGTCTAACCAGAAATAAATTACACCGTGCACTGACCAGATTCTAGCCACATACCAGGTAACCTTTTGAGGAGATGACCAAAGCTGCTCCTAGGAAAGGCTGAGTGGGCAGGACTGTCTGCTGGGCTGGGACAGTCCCATGCCTGGCTTGACAACTGCAGGAACACCTCTACTTTCCTGTCTGCCCTGCTACGGTTTGGATATATTTAAATGCATGTCCCCCTACCAAGTTTCATGCATTAAAAGCTTGGTGTTTAGAGCACTGACGGTGCAAAGCCTGTACAAGCAGGGCCTGGTAGGGGGCCCTAGGTCAGCGGGGGACACTCAGAAAGCTTGCGGGACCCTGCCTCTCTGGCTTCTTGTCTGATGTGACCTCCTCCTCCCACGTGCACTCCCCTTGCTGTGACACCACCCACCCTGAGGTTCTCACCAGAGTCAAGCCAATGCTGGCAACTGGCCCTTGAATCTCCCCAACTGTGAGCTCAAAACCCTCTTTCCTTTACACGGTTAGTCTGGGCATGTAGCTGACTGTAATATCAAAACACAACTCATCTGGCCTCTGCTTGAGAACTGTTCCTCCCACTCCAGGAAGCATCCCTCCTTGTGCTTCAGGTGACCTGAGCTAGAAGTTTCCCCCAGGAATTCAGTGAGTCATCTCTGGGACACCTGCCTAGCAGGGCCACAGTCATTTCTCAAGGTCTGATGCAGACATTAGGAGAGCTCCAGGCAGATGCCGACAACTGCTGAGGCATCTTTTCCAGCACTCAGAAAATATCAGAACAGAAAGCACACCTCAAGAGAGAAAGGGGGTTTCTGCCACATCAGCTGTGTCCCCTCATCCCCATGAGCTCGGCCTGACACTAGAAGCCCCTGAACAGTTTAGTTCCTTTACCCAATGAAGTCTCTTCCAAACTCCTAGACTTCACTATTAAACCAAACCGAGTTTCAAGCATGGGCAGTCAGAAGTTAGCTTATAGACTAAATCTAGGCATTTAAGGTTCAAGTTAGCTCTTCAGTATCTCAGGACAAACTGTCTTCTTTCTGAATCAGATCGGTTTCCAGGGTTCTATTTCAAACCAAAGAACACTAAAATACCCCAAAAAGAAATTCAAGTAAAAATCTCTGCACACCAGGAAAACTAAAAAGGCTCATGTTTCCTCCAAGACCTAAGGGGAAAAGGTGATAGATAACTAAGGGGGCAGAGCAGTTCAGAGCCAATAACTGCAGGAACAATGATGTCTAGGGAGCTTAGAAAACAACGAGAACTGCTTTCAAAATTACTCCTAAAGTATTTTCTAATGCCCTACAAACAGGAAGACATACATACAACAACACAGTTAAAAAACAAAAGGCGCTCATCAGAAAATAAAATGTTTCCAGGCTTAATGAGCCTAACTGCTCCTGTTTTTAGACTAATTCAGCTTTGCTCTCAGAGTTGTCCTGAGGTCTAAGCCAAGGCGCTGTCAGCTGATGAAACCATGAGTATCAAATTCTAGCGAGCACATTCAGAACAATCTTCCTCAGATGGAGTCTAAGGTAGTAACAAGACAGTACTCTAACGGACGGCGCTCCAGTGACGCTCTGTCGTTACAAGGTAATAACAGAAATAAAAAAGTGAGTGATTCAACATTTAGATCGCCAGTCTTTCACCTTCTAGCAGCCACAAATACCTCTGAAAATCTGATGAAAGCTAAGACACCTTCCCCAGACAAAAATGTCCATACCACAACATAGCACCAAGAGGTTCCAAAAAGCTGCTCCCTACCTGTCTCCAGGTTAAACATACCTGACTTGAAATTCTTTTTAAAATGTAATTATCTGAGTATCAATATTAATCCTCAAAGAGTTCAAAATAGCTTACAAGGATATTCTAAAAATTCCAACCCTAACTCCATGCTGAATCAAAAATAAAAAACAAAGCAGTGTGGGACGCTGCTCTTGACGGCACAGTGCTGGGCGAGCCTGCATGGGCCCTGGATTCAGTCCCCAGTAAGGCAAAAAAAAAAAAAAGAAGAAATACAGAAAGAACGCAAAAAGAAATAAAACTGCCCCTCACTTGCTACACGCATGGGAGATAAGCAGGTGCGGCTTTCGCTCTTTTCGCTTCCCTTAGGACGGGCCCCCTACCTTGTTGGACCACTTGTAAGCCTGCAGGAGTTGGCTATAGAGAGGAGTTTTGTCTTGCACAGGATCCAGGCTCAGCAGCCCGCTGTTGTGGAGAGGGTGGTTCTCAGAGGGCTTGCCGACCAAGTTGCTCAGACGCTCCAGCTCACTGAAAAACAGAGCAAAGAAACCTGAGCCTGCTTCATCCCCAGCACATCAACCACACCAGCCAGTGGCTGCTCGTCAAAGCACCCACCAGAATTGCCTTAAGGAGAAATGTCTTCTGAATGAATGAGGAAAAAAAAAACAGGAACCACCAAGAAAAACCTAACTTGGAGTTTAATCTCAATTTAAAACAGAACTCCCTGGTGCTGTTCCAAAGGAGAAAAAAGAAGTTAAGAGTACAAGAATCAGTAAGACTCCTAAAATCAGGATTTAACAACTCGAATTAGTCTCTGCAGGGGAGGAGACTTTCTGGGATCTTGCAATGTGGCACAACACTGCCTCTCACAAAGGGTTTTCAGACCCACGTGCAGATCACTACATTTGGCAGAACAGCAAGTACCTGAATAAATGATTATTTGTCATCCACACAGGGATAGATTTTGTACATGACGCCTCACAGATGGTAATACTTAGCAAAACAAAGAAGAGATAAAATAAACAAATGGATGGGAAGACACCACGGAGGGGGTTGTGTCAAACACTTCAGTCTAGCAGCAAAACTCTGGAGAAGCTCAGGAAAGTGAGCCAACTGTAAAAGCACATTCCACAGACACATTCTGAGGGGCCAGCCCCCAAACGCCAACAAAAGATTCTCTTTCTGAACAGCATCTCATGCTACATTCTTTCCAGAATCTTCAGTTATCTTCTTGCCACTACTGTACAGAGTACAGCAGTACTACTCCCTTGAAGGCAAAGCATTGTGTCATTAAAGTTTCTAAAATGATAAAGGGTTTTCACATCCTGAACATCAAAAAGAGAAGCAGGCCAGGGATATAGCTCAGTGGCACAGCGCCTGCCTGGCAGGTGCTAGGTCCTGAGTTCGATTCCCAGTACCAAAGAAGAAGCAAATCCAGAGAAAATGGATATGCAAATGAGAAACAACCACTGTGGCTCCTCAAGCAGGGAGATTAGTAACTGGTGCTTGGCACTGCACCCGCAGGCAGCTACTGGATGTGGGGACTGAAGAGGGACATGTGGCCCAGTGGCCACCTCGGCCATCCTACCGCTTCTTTCACCTGGTTACTAAGTAGACCAAGTTGCAAAAACTTAACTGAGCTAAGAGTGTGGCTCAGTGGTAGAGCACTTGCCTGACAGGCCCAAGGCACTAGGTTCGATCCCCAGCACTAAAATCAGAATAAGTAGCTCACCAAATACCCTTTCCTACAAAATTTTGCTTTCAGAGGTAAAAGCAAAAGCCCTGAAATTCTAACCTTCCTGGTAGGACCAATTCTCCAAAGGAAGGAAAGGCAAATTGAAGACTCCGGCAATCAATAAGTATCTACCAGGCGCTAGACTTTTACAAACACACTCTTATTTAATTCCTACAATAATACTCATGAAGTAGAAGTAAAGGTGACTTGTAAAGACCGAAGAAAGCGTACACTCCAGACCCTTAACAAACCACAACCAAGAACTGGAAAAGATTAAAGCATAAGTGATTATTTGGTTAACAGATTCGAGACTAGGTCTCTATTGAGAAGAACTGAAGGAACATGTTCAAAGTTAAAAGAAAGATGTGAGCCAGCGGCTTTATTTAGTAAGAGGAAAAGAGGGAGAAAGCCAGATCAAGGTCCATTTTTATCTTGTTCAGGAATGAGGTGGCGTGGAACTGATGAATTCCAGGTGGAGGGGCGGGGACCTGGGCCCATCAGATCTAGGCCCTGGTCTGGGCAGTGCTGGTCAGGACCGTCACTACAACCTGATCACACAGGACCCGGCCCAGAGGGCCTACAGGTGAGAAACCTGCTGGGCTCCGCCAAGTGGAAGTTCCTAGCAAGAGCACGCCTCCCATTCTGGAATGGGACGATCCCAGCGCGATGGAGCACGGAAAAGGAGGCCGAGAGAAGAGAGACGAGAAAGCGGGGCTTGGGGGCGGGGGGTCAGAGACTGGCAGCAGACAGCAACAGAACAGAGAGCACGGAAAAGGGGGGCGACACCGGACCGCGAAGCCTCGCGCAGTGTGGTAGCGGGGTTGTGACATGGTGCCAACGGGGCGGGCCCTCGACCCCAGCCCCTCAGCCGGTACCTACTTGAGGTCCCGGTTGACCGAATGTAAGTTGTCCTGGAAGTGCGCAATGAAGGCCTTCTCCCGGCCCTCCAGCGTCTCCTTGTTCCTCATGCCATCCTTCAGGCAGTCGAACACCCTGCTCACGCTGGAGCGCAACGCCTGGATGGCACTGATAGCCTGGGCAAAGGCCTCCAGGTTCACCCCGACGCTCAACACGTCCGCCATGCTGCCGCCACAACCTCGGGCGCTCGGGAGTCGGCCCCACGAGCAAACCGCCGCGCGAGCTGATGACGTTGCCGCGGTGGCTTCTGGGAAACGTAGTGCATACACGGCTTCTCGGGCAAACGGTATCTACTGTGACAAAAGGCATGCGTGGGCGGGGAAAGGGCCTCTCAATTTGGGAAAATCAGCTGCATTTCCTATTGCATAATGGTTTGCTTAATGACTTACCTTTCCCCGGAGTAAAGGCTTCAAACCTACTGAATAAAATGAGTTACGTTCACATATCAGCTGGAGACAGGGGGAATCTCTTCCCTAGAATAGAACGACAATCGATAGATATAGAAAGAATGATGGAATTAGAAAAGTGCCATATAGCAACCATTAGAATAATTGACTCAGGTAGGAATCAATAGCTGCTATAGCTAGTAGGCAAAAGCACGAAAGTGTGACAAGAATAACAGGATATTTACTTAGTCTAAAAGTACCCTCCCCCAAGATACTTATTCATTAAGAAGGAGAAAAATCATTCACAGCTAGGCCTGTACCTAACTGAATTGAAAGCAGGGAGATACTTGTATACGCATGGTCATAGCAGCGTTATTCACAATAGTTAAAAGGTGGAAGGGATGTACAGGTAAATAAAATGTGGTCTATCCATGCATCCAAATATAATCCAATTTAAGAACGAAGAATATTCTGACATATGCTCCTTACATGAGATTTGAGTAAGACCTGTACATTCCTTTGTAGTATTTTATTGGCAACAATTTCATGGATGAAATCTCAGGACATTATGCTAAATGAAATAAGACAATCACAAAAAGACACATGCCATAGAACTCCATTTACGTACTGGGGAGATAGCTCCGTGGCACAAGTGCCTGCCTGGCAAGTTCAAGGTCGTGGTCCCCGACCCTGGTCCCACCAAAAAAAAATTTAAAAAAGAACTCCATTTATGTGCAGTACTTAAAGTAGCCAAAGTCATACAGACAAAAGTGGAACCATATCTGCCAGCTTGGTTTTCAGTGTAAAGCTCACACATAGCAAGAAAACAATAGCAGAAAGGTTGTGAAAAAAGGCTTGAGATTTAAACAAAATTTATAAAATACTGGTCAAATTTGGATTTATGGAAGTTCTACATATTCTCTAAATTGTTTATCTGTCTTGTCCACTATGGACAAGTTTCTGAAATTGTATCATGTTATTGGAGAAGATTTTCCAAGTTCTCTTGTTCAGTCCTTAGAGGAGTTGAGCATGCCTGGAGAAGAGAAGAGAAGAGAAGAGAAGAGAAGAGAAGAGAAGAGAAGAGAAGAGAAGAGCAGCAAAGAGTTCATGGACAAAAATCAAAATGCACGTGTAACACTTGAAAGAATCAACAACTGGGACCTCCTCTGGCTGAGAAGTTTTTGCATGCCAAAAGAAATTACCAACAGAGTGAAAAGATAATCCATAAATTTTGAAAACATTTTAACTAATAAGTATTCAGACGAAGGTCTTCTATCTAGAAATTATAAAGAACTAAAAAACTTTAGAGTCCCAAAATTCAAAGACCCAATCCAGAAATGGGCTTCTGAGATGCACACACCTCACACACTTCTCAGGGAAAGAAATTCAACAAGCCTGTAAATACATGAAGAAAGGCTCCATATCACTAGCCATTCATGAAATGCAAATCAAAACAACACTTAGTTACCATCTCACCCCAGAAACAATGGCTACCATAAAGAAATCAACCAACAACAAATGTTGGAGAGGCTGTGGGGAAAAAGGAGCACTTCATTGCTGGTGGGAATGCAGACTGCTGCAACCATTATGGAAAGCCGTGTGGAGACTCCTTAAAAAACTAGAACTGGAAATCCCATTCAATCCAGCTATTCCCCTACTGGGAATTTTCCCAGAAGAACTGAAAACATCATATCATAGTGATATCTGTGCAGCTATGTTCATAGCAGCACAATTTGTGATAGCCAAATCTTGGAAATAACTGAAAATGCTCATCATCTGAGGAACGGTTGAAAAGATGTGGTATTTTCATAAAATGGAATATTACTCAGCTATAAGGAATGATAAACTAGAAGACTTCATTTATCAGTGGATGTATCTTGAAAATATAAGTGTGGTAAACCAGACCTACATATACAAATATCGTATAGTTTCCCTAGTGTAAGGACTCGAAGAAAATTAATTAATTAATTAATTTTGGGGGGTACCAGGTATCAAACTCAGGACCTTGCGTTTTCTGCATCCTCAACCCCTACAAATTTTTTACAGGAGTGGCTTAAATACAAAATGCATTTTGAAGAATTAAAAAAAATCAAGATTTATTGAAAGTGTTAATGTTTAATTATTTGACCAATCTTACATACCTATATCTATTAACCTAAACGGATTTGATGATGAAAGTGTATAAAACAACTATTGTTAAATTTTTGTTCTTGTTTTGAAATTCTGTACTATTAGTACTCTTGCGTGTGACTGTTTTTCTGTCTTTGTTTCTGCTATTTTTACTCTTTAAAATAAAATTTTAAATTAAGAAAAAGAGAGAAGGGCAGAAGAAAGGTACGGCGGTGGCCCTCAACCTGCCTTTGTGGCAGTCAGGAAGAAGAGCCCCTCGAGGCCTTCTGGGGCAGCAGCAAGACCTAGCTGGCGGGAAGCTGGAGGGAGGCAGATTTCAGGCAGCTTGTGCAGGGCTCAGTGGGCACAGACTCAGAAAAGTTCTTTGGTTGGATGGTGGCAATGGTTTGCAGAGCAGCATAAATGAACTGAATGCCACAGAACCAGGTACTTAGAATGGTAAATTTGACCAGTAGTTTTAACTTCGGTAATGCTAAAAAAGGAGGACAGAATTGCAACTTCACAGTGGAGAAGCTGGCGGACACCAGCTTACCCAAGAGGTCAAGGTGAATGTCACCAGTGTTGGCATACATTGTACCCTTCCTGATATGGTGCTCCCAGATGGGAACAATGAGGCTACTCTGACATTCCTACCACAAACATAAACCTGACTTTATTTAGGACATAAGTCAAGCTCCAATTGATGACCTTCAACAAAAACAACTGACTTGTCTTTCAAAAAAACAATAGCTGCAACATGAAATATAAGACTGAAGAATTGTACCAAATTGAGAGAGACTAAAAAGCTGGGCATAGTGGTGCAGGTCTGCAATCCCAAAACTCAGGAGGCTGAGGCAGGAAGATTGTTGTGAGTTCAAGACCAGCCTGGGCTGTGCAATTTTTTTAAAAATGTGCTTAGTACAGGGTCTACAGGGTCACACTACACAGGTTGGACTCATAGTGATCAACCTGTTCTCAGCCTCCCCAGTGCTGCCCAGTCACAATTGCCCATCTCAGCACGCGCTGGAGGCAGGGACGGCACTGAATGTCAGGGATTAAACCATCATCCTTTAGTCCACTGAGCTATCTGGCTGGCCCTCTGGCTACAAAATGAGATCAACACCCACCCACAACTGCATAGTGAGAGCCTGCCTCAAAAAGACAAAAAAAGGAAAGGAAAGACAAGAAAAGAAAGAGAAGAAAAACCACAAGAGAGACTAGAAGACGCAACCACCCAAGGCAGTGCATGATCTGGGATTTTCTGCTGCTGGTCCGATTGGGGCCATTGATTAAATCCAAGTGCTGTAGATTAGTTCAGAATATTTTATTGGTGAGCTGGGCGTGGTGGCACACGCCTGTAATCCCAGCACTTGGCAGGCTGAGACAGGAGGATCAGTGTGAGTTTGAGACCAGCCTGGGCTACAAAAGTGAGCTCAAGGCAGCCTGAACTGCATAATGAGACGCTGTCTCAAAAAGACAAAAAAAAAAAGAATATTTTATCGGTGATAATCTTACAGTTTTAACTGTAGCTACAGAGGAAGACATCCTTGTCCTAGAGGCATATCTCAAGAGATGAAAGAGCATCTTTGTATCTGCGTGAGAACAAATAATATGGATATGTTTATTTAAAGAGAGGCAGATAAGCAAAACAGTAAAATGTTAACAGACCTGGAACCCGAGTATGGTGATCTGTGTCTAGCTGTCCCCCCAAAACCTCATGCAGCCATGGGGCAGACTTCTAGACCTGGTGATTGATTCCTGGTCCAGAGCTGGGCTTACGGGTGGGAGTGTTTCACCCGCCCTGGGGCAGACGGCCTCAATGCAAGCCAAGGAAGACAGATGTGCCCTCTGTAGCCACCGGGGCCACTACTCTTCCCTTTGCTCTCTCGCGCTTTGCCTCCGCCATGAGTGGCTGCCCTCCGCCATGTGTCACCCTCCCTGGGCGCCAGCTGAATATGGACTGAAACCTCCGCTGACTGTGAACTAAATAAACCTTTCCTTCCTTCGTTTTGGATGTCAGGTATTTGTCCCAGCAACGAGAGAAGAGCAACTGGCACACTGGGTGACGGGTGTACAAGACTACTTTGTGCTACTTTTGCAGCTGTAAGTTTTGAAATTCTGTCATTGTTTTAGGTGACTTACCGCTTTAAGGAGCTAGGTAAATATCAACGTAGTGCAGATGGCAAGAAAAATCGTCAATTCTCTCAGGCTCTGCTGACAGAAATACTTCCTCAGTAATTCCACACTTCCGCTTAGCCCCATTCACTGCACCTCACAATTCAAACTAGTTTGAATAGTTTGGGGACCATAAGGATAAATTGTCCACAAAATTTGGGCCTTCATTTGTCCCCTGAGAAAACACTTACACAGTTTAAATTAATTCGTGGGCTCCTGTGAAAGAAGTCTGCTTTATTGACTTGAGTTTATCAAGTTGCTTTTATTTCCCAACTTCAACCTCATGTTTATGGCGTGGCTGTTTATAGTGTTTCTGAAGGGGTGGGGATGAGGTTTGCAGAAAACGGCTGGCTGTAGAACTTTTACCCAACTTATTGATCCTACTTGAGCCTCAGTTTTTTTATCTGTGAAACAGGACTGGTAATAACACCTGGCCTCATAAAATAACCGTGAGCTTTAATAACACCTCACAGGGAAAAGCTTTTTAAATGGTTCTTGGTATGCCATAAACACTCAGAAAAATCATAGCTGTTAGAAAGCGTCTGTGACTTTTCCACTGGAGGATTCTTCACACGGAATGCAGCAAAAATTAGCAAGGGGTCTCTTAGTTCAAATTATCTCTAATAATAGGACTCTGTTGATAATAGCTTGTTAATTAACTGTGTCCTATAATTTCTATTTTGAGCAGACTTTTTAATCTCCTTTGGGATGTAGCTGGTTTTATAGTTTTTGTAGGAAATATTTCTTGAACCTACAAAAGTAAAAGAAATCAAAGTAAAGAAGAATATCTATCACTGTTGCCTTGTTTGAGGTTTTAGCTTTGGTTCGTTTGTTTTTTCTAGGGAAAGACCAAGGAAGGTAAATTTTATTATCATGTTTGCTTACACTTCGGGGGTCCACACAGGATCAGAAAATGAGACCTGTGTTGTGTTCCTTGTCCCCAAGGGGGAAAAATGCATCAGTCTGTTCCTGCTTCCCCATGTGTATGGATAATCATGAGACTGCACACAAAGTGTTGGAGTCCAAAGCCCCCATGATGCCCAAACATGAAGCTGTGGTTAAGCATCAAGCATAGCTGGGTATCCAATGCCAGGAATGCGGTGGATGCCAATCGGAAGTTTACAGAAGGACTGAGCTGACGTTTCCTGTGCCTTCCTGGAGCCTCCCTCCAAGTCACCCCATCTCTCCACATACACAGAGCCCACGCCTCCATCTCACGCAACCCCCTTCTTCTCCCTCTCCCCCACGTTTTCCTTTGTCTCCTGCTCTGATTCAGTGGTTATACTCTGATCGGTGCAATAAAGTGCAAATAGACTTCGCTCGCACAGTCATTAGTTTGCAGGGTTTCTCTGTGGCCCCCCTCTTCTGGGAAACTCAGAAATTGATCAGTGGAAATTCACATTTCCCCTGAACCTAGTAAGGAGTCTTTTATCACGTCAATGGCAAACTTTTCATTTTGGAAAGGAATGGACAGGGGTTCTCTGAGGTGTTATAAATTCTCGAGAATGTTGGCACTTATATGCTTACATCTGGGGGAGATATAAATTATTTTAAAGGAGTTCATTTTGAGCAATATCAGATTTTAATTATTATGATCCCTATGTTTGGGTAAAAGGCAGCACCCTGCTGCTAACATCTTCCAAAATGAACAAGCCATTAGCTTGACAGCATCAGCTCAGGAGTATTAGAATGAGCAATCAGAGCGAAAGTTGTCAGTATTTAATTAAAATATGCTGCTACTCCCGTCCTATTCAGAGAGCATGTGGTTTAAGCATTCAGACTGAGAAAACATCCTCATCAATTAATAATTATTAATGATTCAGTAGATGCAGAACAATGGGCCGGCCTGCTGGCTGGCTGGCTGGATGTCACTGGATGGATTTAACCAGATCTGCTGCCAATAAACCACAGTGTCACTCAGCCACCTGTCGTAATCAGCACAGCACAATGCCTAGGACACTGTCAGCCGGGCTGAGGAGTAAATTGAGGCAGCGTGTAGTCCTGGGGGCCTCATGGGCATTCCCATTAGTCATCCAGTAAATACACATCGAATGGGCCCAACATTTTGCTAAGCAGCTGGGGGATCAATAGTACAGCCAGGTCTGGGCTAGCCCACTGGAGAGCCCTGAAAATATCCGAGGTGACTGTTGTGTTCCTCCACATTTACCTGGTCCAGGCTCAGGGTACCGATCATGCTGAATAACTCAGAGTTAGATTTATTATAGTCGGTCTAAAGTACGTGTGATAAAGACTCCTCTTTTGCTCTCTTCTGACCCCTCTCTCTTATTTCCTATCATGATTTTGCCAAGATGCTGATGACAATGATGACTATGATGACTATGAAGACAAAGATTGAGCTGGTTGATCTCAAAAGCAAAGAAAGCCCTGGAAATTCACCTGGACAGGGGCTCCTAGGCACAGTCCTCCCAATCATGTGCCCTAGAGAACAAGCAAGCGGGTTCCCTCCAGCCCTAACAATCCTAGAATATAAGATTGAGAGGAATTTGTTAATCAAGAGGAAGGAAAAAGAGAGAACCATTAACTGTGGATATTGATTATAGCCACTGTGCCAGGATTTCTGTGCTTCTGAAATTGCCCAGCAGCATCCACCCAATAAAAGGATTGAATGAGCCAAATAGAATCTTCTCGTCATGGCTTCACAGGGAAGACAGAGACAAATGGAACAAGAAACACAACGAGGGTCAAGTGCAAGGTTAGAGAGGTACACGGTAATTGTGAAGTCCTGAGAGAGGCTGATGGGAACACTCCCTATGGGGCAAAGGCCTGAGCCTCATCTGCCAAGGTTAATTGGGGCTAAGCTGGTGATGGGATGGCTAGAAAGGGGTGGGCTCCATAGCTCCTTTCAGGGCACACCCCAATGATCTAGCGTTCTACTGGGCTTCACCTGCTAAAGCTTCCACCTCCTCCCAAGAGCGCCGCAGGTTGTACTGCTGGGGGCCTTCAGGGGATATTCCAGGTCTGAACTGGAGCAGGGTTTGGCCAATAGGTATAGCAATGTCCCGCTATGGGGAAAGTATCCAAGCTTAGAAGCAGAGAGGCCAGAGCAGCAGGGAAGACCTCCACCTGCTGAATAACCAACAGAGGACCACGCGCGAGCCATGCTCTCCCCATCTCAGGAAGCCAGGAGGTGTTTTAAATATTTTAGTAAATTATCGATCACCCATTTGGATGCTCACTTAATCAACCACCGAGCATGTTGTTAGGGGCCTCCGCTTTCCGCCATGTTCATACGTAATTAAGTATAAACCATCTTGGGAGTGGACCCTTTTACCAGCACATTAGGTGAAATCAAAGTGGAACAGAGCACAAATTGTTTACTCAGCCTCGACCACAGCCCGTAGCAGGCAGGAATTGCCCTCCCAATCTATTACTGAGTTATGTGGGTGGTGCACTTGAATCACAACCACTGGCTGCCGCTAAATGAAGCTACTGAACCTGGAGCCCTCCCCCAGAACTGGGAGAGGCCAGGGCCCATGGGACATCAGCACTAGGGGCTCTGTCGCAGGAGCCCCCTAATCCTCAAATCACACCTCTTCGATTCCCCCACTCCCAACTCAACCAGGGAAGCCACAGGAGATGCCAGCAAAGAAATGAGCTATGCACTTAAAGCCAGACTCCTCTTTGTTTAATATGCTGCCTTATTTTTCCTATTTTTGAAAAATAAGTTTTGAAAACTATGGAAAAACACTGCACAAGAAAATAAAGTACTTGGGAGCCTATTAACAAGCAGATCACTACAAGTCCAATCTAGTAGTAAGACCCTGAACATCCTGAAGACCCTTCCCTAAAAATACAAAAAAAAAAGAAAAGAAAGTTGTGCAAAATTCTACCACTCAGCACTTTGCTAGCTCATACCTGCCTTTTTTATTTTTCCTCTATTTAGGACAGGGTCTACAGGGTCTCACTACGCACATTGGACCCATAGTGATTCTCTTGTTTTCAGCCTTCCAAGCACTAGGATTACAGGCGCACGACCATGCCCGCTCTCAATGGCCACTTCAGCGTGTCCTGGGGGTCAGGCCAGCACCGCACACTCTGCCTAAGCTGGTGCTTTAATCCACTGAGCTATCTGGCCAGCCCTCACACATTCCTTTGGACAAGGGGACCATTCTAATTTCTGGCTTTCATTTTAAATAATATAGCTTACGTACCTTCCCATCATAAAATACTCTTCTAAAGCATCATTTTTAAAGTTTGAAGATTACCTCTTGGACATCTAATTAACCAAACCACTTTGAAATATCATTTTAATGAGTTTCTTGAATCCCCTGTTACTGACCACTTAGATTTTCTCCTCTGAACACGACAGCTGTGGGCATCTTCACTTGCAAATCTTTGTGTAATATAAATGCATTCCTTACACTTGATGCCTGCTTACCATCTGAACGGAAAAAAAAAAAAAAATGCTTCCCCTAGGCAGGGACAATGGGTATTGTAGAGAGCCAGGAGCCTGGACTTCACCTCACTGGTCACACCTGTGCACGCTTGGGAGGCCAGTGGAGTTATGTGGGTTATGCATTTGAATCACAACCATTGGCTGCCACTAAATGAAGCTACTGAACCTGGAGCCCTCCCCCAGAACCAGGAGAGTCCAGGGCACATGGTGACAGAGGTGGAGAGCACAAAAGAGTGGGAAGACAGGCAGGTAGGCAGACAGAGAGGTAAGCAGGCAGGCAGGTGGCTGGCAAGACAGATAGACAGACAGAAGGACTTTTCTGCTTAACCTTGGCTCTGCCTGTTATGCTGTGATTCCTTTAGAGAAGTTTGGCTGCAACTCACACAGAAAGCTAAAGTGGTTTAAATAAAGGAGGGCTTGCTGAACTTGCATGATAAGTGTTTGGGGGAACATCACACAGGGATGAGGCAATGGCCCATCAGGGACTCTGCCCCCACCCTGTACCCATCATTCTGTCCCACCACCCATAACCTCAGCCTCGTTTCTGTCCTTTTCTGGTTGCGGGACGGGTCCCAACTATACATTAGATACAGGAAAAAAGACGAACAGGAAGGACAGTGCCTGCAAACGGCTCTTCACACTTCTGTCTGCAAAGGAAGCTGGGAAATTGAGTTTAGACTTCTTTTCCAGGCTCTCTGAGCATCACTGTCCAAAGAAAATGAAGCATAAGCCATGAATGTGAGCTATGTATTTTCCAATAGTCATATTTCAGTGATTGAAGAGCCTCATACTTGTTAGGATGGCTGCTATTAAAAAACAAAGACTGTAGTAGGGATGTTGAGAAATTGGAGCCCAGGTATACTGTTGGGGGAAAGTAAAATGGATGAGTGGATGAAAAAGTGAGATTTGTCAGTACAGTGGAATGTCGTTCAGCCTTAAGCAGGAAGGACGTCCTGGCACTTGCCCTGAGCTTGAACCCTGAGCACACTGTGCCGTATGAGGCAGTTTTCCCATCACGGGGGTATGATACCCAATGCCGGCAATTTAGAAGAAGAGAAGTTAAATTTGACTTGCAGTTTCAGAGGATTCTGCCCATGATCAGCTGGCTCCAAGGCAGAACCACCATGGCAGAAAAGCAGGGCAGAAAGGCTGGGCAAGGTGGCACACTTCTGCAACCCCAGCAGTCGGGAAGCTGAGGCAGAAGGATGGTTGCAGGTTTGAGAGCAGCGTGGGCAACAAAGGGAGTAAGAGCTCACCTCCAAAATGACCGGAAAAAAAAAAAAAAAAGGCACGGTAGAGCCATGAGTCTTTATTTCACAGAGGCAACGTAGTAGAGCAAGAAGTAGAGGAGCAAGGCCAGGGCCACGCGCCCCGCGCTTCCCCTGCAGTAAGACCTGGCCAGGGTGATGGCCAGGGTCACGCAGAAGGTTACGTCTCAGTATTCCCTTGCTCTGTGGCTACTCTGTAATGGTAGGTGAGGCAAAGACGGGGTGATTAGGGCTAGCGTTTTTGATTGCTAGTTTTCTCTGCCATGAGGTTTTAATTTGGGGGGAAATGCGGTCGTGCTCAAGATCCTACCTGTGTGACCCACCTGGATGCACCCAGAAGTGTGCTGCACTGCTTTGCCTGGCATTCCCTGACACAATCAAGTTGACATGCTATGATTAATGGTCATGCGTGCTACATAAAATAAGACAGCCACCAAAGCGCTCGTGATCCCATTTCCATGAAGTACGCAGGGCAGCAAGATCCACAGGGCAGGAAGTGGAGTGGCGGCCACCAGGGGTCTGTTTTCAAAGAGCAAACACGCACAGCATGAAAGTTGTGGGAGGAAGAAAAGGCCTGGGATTCAGGCAAGTGCCCTAAGCCACTGAGCTGTACCCCGAGTCCTAAGGTTTTCAATTTAAGCAAAGCCACCAAAACATTGACTACTTCAAGATTTGCTCAAGAGGCACTTCAGATGCTCAGATTCACAGCGAGAGTGCCCCTTGGCACTGGGAATGTCCTTAAGGCTGCTGAACCACATGCCTACCAGGGCCACAGGCTAGGCCTGGTGCTCAGTGACAGTGTGTATAAAACCTGGGGTTCCATCCCCAGCAGTGACAAAAAGAGTGAGGTAAGCTCAGTCAACTTTATGTTGGGACATAATACTCCACATCCACAAGTTCAAAACCAGCATGGGCAATTTAGAGATTTACAAAACTAAAATTTAAAAAGTGGGGTGATGTAGCTTGGTGTTAATGACTCAAACTCTAGCAATTTGACAGCTTGATTTGATTTGTGTATTTTAGTAATGGAATTGAATATGTAAAAGCTAACCAATCACTTTTATTATATGTTTACTCAAAGATGAGAACTTTTGAAATAAACAATCATAGAAAGTTATCGTTCACATCCATAGAACTGACCTTCCAAAAGTGTGCAGTTCAGGGCTTTGTGTACGATCCTATGCATGTTTTCTACATCTGTGGACCAAACCAACCACAGAGCAAAAATAGTAATTTAAAAAAAAAAAAAAAACCCTGAACACTTTCACACTTTTTCCTTGTTCTTGTTCCCTAAACAATACATCAGCTACTTGCATAGCATTTACATAGCATTAGCATTGCATTATTGTTAGCCTTATAATTAATCTAAAGATGACTTAAAGTCTATAAGCGTAGGTTAAATGCAAATACCATGTACCGCTTGGTGTATATGGACTTGAGCACTGGAGGCACTGGTACTGCAGGAAGTCCTGGAGCCCACGGATGCTGAGGAGGAGCTGCAACATTGTGCAGCCATCCCACCAGCTAATTCTAGAACGCTTTCTCTCCCTTGGTCCCCGGAAAGCGCTATTTTCTGTCTCCGTGGACTTGTCTGTTCCACAAGTTTCGTATAAATGGAATCATACAATATGCGGTCTTTTGTGTCTGGCTTCTTTTCCTTAGCATAATGGTCTCACATTTCGTCCACGCAGCAAGATGCAGCAGTGCCCCTTGGCTTTCCACGGCTGACAGGAGTGATAGGGCGCATCTTGCTTTTCCATTCAATAGTGGAGGGAGACTTGGGTTGTTTCCAGGTTCAGGGCGACTCTGCACCATGCTGCTGTGAACGTTGGTGTACAAGTCAGCGTGCAGACGTAGACGTGGAGTTTTCCTGGGTATTTATCTAGAAGTGAAATTGCTGGTATGGTATGTTTTGAAATTTCTGAGAAACGTCTAAACTGCTTTTCCTAGCCACTGTACCATTTACATTCCCACCAGCAGTGTACGAGGGCTATTTTCTACATCCTTGCTGGCTCTTTTATTGTCTACCTTTTAAGATTTTTCTTACAACTTATTTATTGGATATGGGGTCTCATCATGCAGCTCAGACTCCTGGTGATCCTCCTGTCTTGGACTCCTCGGAGCTGGGATTACAGGTGTGCGCCACCACGCCTGGTTTCAAGGTTGGCACAGCATGGGTACTGGGGTTCGAACCCGGGTCCTTGCGTTTGCCAGGCAGGCACTTAAGCTGCCGAGCTATCTCCTCAGCCCTATTATCTACTTTTTTGATGACAGCGTCCCTGGTAGGTATGAACTGTAGACTCACCGTGGTTCTGCTGTTTCTTCCCTTCATGGGTAATGATGTGAAGCATCTTTTCTTGTGTTTCTTGGGTTTTTGCATATCTTCAATGCAGAAATAGGCATCCAAGGTCTTTACAATTAGATGATTCATCTTTGTATGGTTGAGCTGCACAAGGACTTTTAGTTAGTGAGTTAGTTAGTTAGTTAGTTAGTTAGTTAGTTATTTTTGCAGAACTGGAGATTGAACTCAGGCCCTTGCGCTTGCCAGGCAAGTGCTTACTCTACTGAGCTATCTCCCCAGCCCTTGCATAAGGACTTTTAAAAAATGAGTTCCAAAAGACATCTGACATGATAGTGCACATATTGAGGCAAAGGTAAGAGTCCTCTGAGATACGAATCACATGGCACCTCACCTAACTGCAATCCAATGCTCTAGATTTAGCTTAATACGTGAGTTTTTATCATGGAAAACTGATAGTTCAAGTTAAGTAGCTCCACACACCCTTTGCGTTACAGAGAAGAGAGGGAAAAGCAGGACCTCACTCCTTTTTATACTTGTGTTTCTGAGACCTGCAGGCGTCAGGCTGAGTAATGGCTCTCTGGGAATTGTTCCTAACAGGAGAGATGATGGCTGCAAGTCAACTCAGACTCAAGCTGCTACAAGAGCAAGGCCACCAAACAGTGGCCACAGGGACAGGACAGTCACTTTAGGTAAGAGAGTCAGAAGGGCTCGCGGAAGAACTAGCGCTCACGCTAATCCAGTAATTCTCAAGTCTGTCTGCAGTGGATTCTGAGGATCCACACATCGATCCTCGAACATTTATCAAATACATATTGATTAATTGACTAATCTATGCCAGCTATGATCCAGGCCTGGGGGACAAAGTGGGCTGCAAAACTAGAGAAAGACAGTGCCTTCTGGAATCCACATTCTGATGATAGAAGTAAATGAATATATATATATATATATATATATATATATATATATATATATATATAATTTATTATATAGTGGGTTGTGTCGAGAGGAGAAAAAACAGGCTGAAAAGATAGAGTGACAGGGAGACCTTAAATTGCTCAGGAGAGCTTGAGCTTGAGGTCTCCCACACTGGTGCCCTAGAGTGCTGGGATTACAGGTGCAGGACACCCTCCGGGCCTAGGCGGCCATCTTGATAGGCTGTTCCCATAGGGAAAACTTTGTGTCAGAACTCCTGTGTGGGGTCTGGAATGCCCACTCCTGGCAGAAGTGGTAGGGTGGGGCTGGAACCTGGAGAGGAGCCAGAAGTTGGACAGAGCTGCGGATGGCAAAGCATGGGCGGCAAGGCCACATGGGAGCTGTCCCATTGCCCTCTACAGGGGGGCACGCACCACCAAGGCAGTTATACACCCCATAAGGTCGTGATGGGGTGATCACATGCTGATTCTCGAGAATTTGTTGACTGTTTTTCCCCACAGCAGGAGAGCAGAAATGGGTCAGGGCTGGTGGTGGGAAGTTTCCCTGGATGGGCTGGGGCAGTCTCCAGACCCTTCTCTTTGAGCTCCTCTCTGTTATTCAAGGTCTGAGTTCAATCCAGTCACTGCCCCTGAGAGAACACACCTGGCACAGAAGTGCTGGAGGAAGGAGCACTGAGACTCAAGCAAAACCACCCAATGGTGGCCTATGCTTGGCTGAATGAGCCAGGAGTCCTGGTGCACATCTGTAATCCCAGCACTCGGGAGGCTGGGGCAGGGAGAGTGTTGGGAGTTGGAGACCAACCTGGGCTATGAAGTGAGCTCGAAGTCAGCCTGAACTGCATAGTGAGACCCTGACTTAAACAAACAAACAAATAAACAAACTTGGCTTCATGAAGACTGGGGACATATTGCCTTTGGACAAGTCTTCAGAGTTTATGTCATCATTGTGACTGGGGTGGACATGCAGGCCCTCATGCTGTCACCTTAGAGGGGCTCAGTGTGCTCAGCTCAGAGCACAGAAGATGAGATCAAGAAAAAAACGCTGTGATGATGATCTTCTGTTGACCTTCATGGCAAAGAGGGAGAAGAAGCCCAGAGGATCTAGGAATGCTGCCAAGAACCAGTTGCAGAGCAGCTGTAGGAAGTTCTCAGTTTGCAGAGAACGTCCTGGAATCAGGAAAGCAGTGAGTTCCCCAGTACCGGAGGTATTCAAGTTGGAAAAGGACACTTACTTGGGATTCTAATGCATGAGGTCCCTGCACTGTTTGGAAGGTGACACCAGGGCCCTCTCAGAGTTGAGCCAGTAATTTAGGGAAAATCAAGGCCATGCATGACCGAGAACCCCGGGGAACAACTTGAAGGTCACTCCCAGTCCACCCGGAATCCTTTTCCTCGAGTCTCGTGCTAGGCAGGGGGCTTTAATTAAGCTTTCCCCTCCGGGCACAGCCAGCTTGTTTTTGGTGAGTGCAATATGCCATCCCAGAACATGTCAAACTTCATTTGCAAAATATCAGACTGCTGTTTTTTTCCCAGAGCCAATCTGCAGAGTAATACGTTCAATAACTTTTGCTCTTTTTGCTCCCAAAGATAGGTCTCTTTTTGGAGCCGATAGTGCAATAAATGCGGAATCTGGTGCAAATTCCAATGGAAAGAAAAGATATTGTTATTTAAAGGCCAAATAACGGCTTAAAATTAGAGTTGTGAAGGCACTGAAAAACACCAGACTTCCCAGATGGCTTGGACATAATTCACTTTGCACTCGGTCCACTCGCATGCTAAAAAAAAGACTTTTGACTCTGTTTCTCCCCAGATTGAAAGTCGGTGCCTGCTTTAAGCATATGTGCTTCTCTCTTTAAATTTAGCTCTGAGTCATGTTGTATTACATTAGGAATTCAGCAGGCAGGCGCGTGGAAAATGTACATCAATGCGTTTATTTTTAAGTCATATAAAAATAAAAATATATATGTTTAAATATATTAGGCTATATTTTTGTCCAATTTCAAAATGGTCGTTCTCCAGAGCAGATTAGATAAAACAATAATAATGCTGGGGACACTGTGGTTCTGGAAGGCAGCCCATCCCCGAGAATCCCAGAGCGACTTGGCGAATCCTATAGCTCCTAGCCCCCAGCCTAGCAGAGCTAGCGCGCGCGGAATTTGTCACTAAAACTGCCACCTCCGCGGGGGACCAGGCAGCTCCCTGAACAGCTGCAGGGTGGCCTAATTAAGACGTTGCTGCTTGCAGAGTGTCAGGTCTTTGGGCGAAAGTCAGCAAGGGGTAGGGACAGCCCAGGGGACAGAGACCAGGAGCAGAGAGGCCAGAGGGCCATCTTTAGCTCAGAGGGCGTCGCAGTCCGTTTGAGGCTGCTGTAAGGGAATACGCAAGAAGGGGTAATTTAAAAGGAACGGAGATTGTTGCCTTGCAGTCCTGGGGGCTGACAGGTTCAAGATCAAAAGGCTGGCATCTGACAAGTGCCTTCTAGCGACAGCAGCCCGCCGCGGAGGGCAGAAGGGTGAGAGAGAGACAGAGAGGGGTGCACCTACGAAGGGACCAACCTCACTTTCGTAACAAACATATTCCCTCAACAGGGACATTGATGCCTTCCTGTGAATGACCCAGCTCTCCATTCAGCCCCATCCCAGCATGCTCACATGGGGGCTTAAGATTCCAACACATGAACGAACCCGGGGAGACATATTAAGGCCCTAGCAGGGTTCAAATGCACGGGGTTGCGACCAAGCTAGACAACGCTGGCTCCACATCCTGGCTCTGCTGCTTGTGACCCACACGCTCTTGAAGGTGAGGGGGCCTCACTGCAACTCACTTGCTCACCTAGGAGGTGAACAGTGAGCCCTGTTTCCCAAGGTTGCTGTAAAGACTGGTGCACTTGATACATCGTTCACTCACCCAGCATGTATTTGCTAACATCTACAGGACTACATGATGTAAATAGGAACAGATTCAATAGGTGTGGTGGCGCATACCTGTAATCCCAACACTTGGGAGGCCGTGACAGGAGGATCTCCTTGAGTTTGAGGCCATAGTGAGACCCTGTCTCAAAACAACAAACAAACAAACAAACATGAACAGATCCGTAATTCCAGCCCTCTCCTGTTGGGAGCCGCTGAAGCTGAAATTGATCCTACGTGAGAGGGCAGGACGAGGCCTCCTTGCCTAAGCCGTCAAACCACCGCAGTCCTAAGAAAAACATCCTGCCTGGACTTCGTGGGCTCTTCGTCACGAGGCAACCTGCGTCCTGCAACTTTGCAAAGGTATAATTAAACACCCGTACTGTTGTGCTGGGGGCGGCTTCACCAGCCAGGCACACACGCCACCTCCTCACCCAGCTCTTGTCTTCTTGCCTATGTTTTCCTCATCCCTGCTGCCATTTCTCTCTGGGTACCATGGATCACACCAAGAGACCAATGGACCCCAACACTCCCAGAGCCGGGTTCCCACAGGTTAGAGAGACATAGGTTGGTCATCACAAGCAGGGTGCCTTAGCCAGCATGATGAGGAACGCTACAATGGAGATATTGCAAAGAGGGCTGCCTGGCTCTGAGGCTCAGGAATGCACCAGCGAAAGAAGCGAAGGGATGCAGGGCGCTGACCAGCGCCTGCGCTTAGTGGGTGCTTGCTAGCTCCCGCGGGCGTGCGCTGTGCTGCCATCACATGCTGCTGCGAACTTCATGACTTGAACACTTGCTCATCGTCTTACAGCTCTAGAGATCTCAAGTCTGACGGGAGTCTCTGGGTTGAAAGCAAGACACCGGCAGGGCTGTATTCCCTTAGGAAGCAGGAGGCGAGAGTCTCTTTCCCTGCCTTTTCCAGTTTCTCAGGCTGCCTGCATTCCTTGGCCCCTATCCCCTTCTTCCATCTTCAAAGAAAGTTGCTCCAGTTTCCATTGCTGCGCCTCCTTTTCATGACTTTGATCTCCCTGTCTTCTTCTCCTAAGGATCCTTCTGGTTCCATTGGGCCCACCTGAATAATCCACAATAATCTTCCATCTTGAGATCCCGAACACAACCTGCCCTGAAAACTCCCTCTTGCCATATCAAGCGATGTATCTGAGGTTTGAGGGATGAGGACAAGGGCTGTGGCTTCGAGTGCCCCAATTAGAGACACTTAATACCCTCTGTCCTACACAGGTGGTCTAACAAGAACAAGAAACTAGAATGGTGGGAGTTATCAAAGAAAAGACAGTTTTCCAAAACTTGAGGACACATCTTTCTGGATTTAAAGAGTCTTCCAAATGTCCAGCACAGATATCTAAAGCTTCCCAAGTGAGGTCGGGGAGATAGCTCAGTTGAATAAACGCCTGCCTGGCAAGTGCAGCCTCCTGAGTTCGATCCCTCGTACCACAAATTAATTAATTAATTAATTAATTAATTAATTAATTAAAAACTTCCCAAGAGAGAATGTTATACACAAAGAGTCTGGGATCAGGCAGTGGGTTTTCTAATGTCTTCATTGGCAATTGGAAAACATGAAGTGGAATCTTTTTAATTCCCAGGAAAAAGAAAATATTTCCAACCTATAATCTATTAAGAATTTTGTTAATCAGATGTAAGTGTGGAGTTTTTTAAAGTGTAAGTATGAGCCGGATACTTTTCAGAAGTGCTAGGTCGCACTTAATTTTCCTCCCACGCACCCTTTCTGAAGAAGCCCCTGCAGGATGTGCTCCATCAAAATGAGAAAGCAAACCAGAGAAGTGGAAGTCCAAGGACCCAGGAAGTCAGATCCACCAAGAGCAAGGTGCATGCCACCTCAGAAGACTCAGAGCAAGTGTGCCTTGACCCATGAGGGGCACCAGGGCTGCCAGCAACCAACCATGTTCCTGCACAGGATGAGAGTTCAGAGCCAAACACAAAATTTTCATGAACATAGGCCAGAGAGCTGGCTCAGCAGGCTAAGCTCCCACTTAGGCAAGTGCTGGGAAGGGTTTTGGTCCCTGGCACCACGTGCTGCACTGGTCCTGCCCCTGAGCTCGCCATTGACACCAGGCATGGTGGTGCACACCTGTAATCCCAGCACTGGGGAGGCTGAAGACAGGAGGACCACTTCGAGTCCAAGCTTCGTGGTGAGATCTTGTACCAAACATGTTTTAAAAAAGAATTTCATGAACAAAACTTTAGTGTAACTGAATTTGAAGGTAAATTGTAGTTACGTAGACAATGAAGAACCCTCTATAACGCCTAACTTGAAGAAAAATGCAATGATACCAAAAATGTCATGCTACTGCATTGGGTTGTCAGAGGCAAATGATATTTACTAAATAAGAGGTCAGGAAACACTGACCTTTTGACTCAACTAGAATCTAGGAGATTGGAAAGCAGAGGAAGGCTCTGTGTGTGCACACACGGGTGCATGTGTTGGAATGAAATCTTGATTTTCTATAGCAGGATATCAAGTGGACCAGTCCTAAACTAAAAATCAAAACAAAGCTCAAAAAGCTGTGGGTGGCTGTCTCTGAAGTAAGGGGTCAGGGTCAGTGAACAGGGCTTGAAATGCAAATCTTACAGGTCTGTTTGACTCTGCATGGACTTCAGTTTAATTTTTTAAAGGATTTTATAGGGTGAGAAAGGAAGGCTGTTCACATTCCCCGGAAGTGGAAGAAGGCCAGGGCAGCCCCCCAGGGGCCTGCAGGTTTCCTCTGACTTCCACCTCATTAAGTCTCAGCAGGGAGCCGGGCTCAGCAGAGAACATCGGAGCTGTGGAAGTCCTAGAGGCCACGTGCACTCCGAGCTTCCTGGCGATCACAGTGGCTGCCTCCGTGAGCGCAAGCGTGGTGGCAGACGGGCCCCGTCACTGCTCAGAGTCCTCCCAGCAGGCCTGCTGGCCCTGGTGAAAGGGTCAGTGCAGAGGACAAAGCTTCCTGGGACAGACCTGGTGGGGAAGTGGACGGAGGATGAGACGCTTCTTTGTATGTGGACCTGAGTGTCCTCCACCCTGTGACACTGTGACCCTCACTGGGGATGTGAAAAGTGGTCACTTTGTCCTGGCAGCTAGACACACTCTGTCCTCTGACATCCTTAACTTGCTCCAGCTTCCAGCTCAGGAAAGATGTCGAAGGAGAAACAGCCCCTGGCAGGGGAACTTGGGGAACACAGAGAATGCTACCCTTCATCAACAACAAGGTACGCAGCTCTCAAGGGGGTCAGTTCCCAGTACACTACACTATCTGGTCATGTCCGGTCACCCCACATGGGGCTTCTGAGCTCTCAGATCCAGGAAAGATTCAAGCAAGACCACCAGAAACACGCAGGCTATGTGCTCCTGCACCTTGGAACTGAGCCCAGTCACAGGGAAAGTGGTGGTGGCCGGAAGGATGCAGGCACTTCTGGAGCCAGACAGGAGAAGGACCAGTGACCCCAGATGGTTTCTTCTACCCCTCTTTGAAAAAAGGAGGTTCAACACAAGTTATGCTGCGCTCTCACGGGGAAAGCACAGGTGCTGTCGAAACTCTAGAGAGACTTGGGGTATTGCCCTTGCCTAGCATGCACAAGGCCCCCAGGGTGCTGCCCCCAGTACTGTTAGGTTCCTCTAGCACTGCAGAGGAGAAGGAAAGCAGGGGCCTTATTGACTCTGGGGTCATGGAGAGGATCTGAGGGAGATGGAGGGATCCTGAGACAAGAAGGCTGTGACTCTATGGACGCTTGCTAGGAGTTCGAGGGGCATGTTCAGTGACACAGAAGGAACTGATTGGGGGTTCCCTTGTGACATGGAAAAGGTAGAAGAAATTGTATGCAGGGCTGGGAATGAAGGAGGAGGTGGTCGCTGGGAAGCTAAGCTGTTGGTTTTGCAATTCAGCCATGTTGGATCAGGACCCATAATAATTTAGCAGTTTGTACTCAGGCTGGAGCCTACCAAGTACGATCAATCAATCATCAATGCTGAGCACAGAGGTGTAGGCCTGTAATCCCAGCTAGTCAAGAGGCTGAGGCAGGGGGATCACAAGGAGGAGCTCAACCTGGGCAACAGAGTAAGCCTCTGTCTCAAAACTAACAAAAGTAAGAAGGGTTGAGGATTTGACCCTGTGATAGAATATTTGCCTAGTACGCATGAGGCTCTGGGTGTCATACCCAGCACCCCAAACAAACAAAAAATGAACTAAAGACAACAAAGGGAGCTTCTCAGAGGGAGACAGAAAACTACCACAGAGGCCCTCCCATAATGGACTTCTCCCTCTTGAATTCAACAAGGATTAAGCTTGTTCTCCAGAGATCCAGCTCCACATGCTGTGCTAGACTTGCCCTGAAGACAGCCTGAGCCCGCCAAAAAAAAAAAGAATTCTTCTCAAAACCGGCGTTCTAGGGAATCAACTACTTATGGTCACGTGTTAAAAGGGCCATGTGTGCATTGTCAGCGTAAGGGCCCAGGGTCAGAAGAGTTTGAAAATGCTGGTTGAGCAGAGCCAATGAGCAGGCACATTGAAAACCTTAACATTCACTGTGAATATTCCCAGTGTTACATCTTTTGCCGTGCAGCTATTTTCTAGAAGCATCACCCAGAGTCAATTTCATGGGAAACACTTTGAGAAACACTGGTGGTTGAGCATTCCCCAGCCCCGGGGGCTGGGGACCTCCAGCACTGCCTGAAATGTGTTTAGCTGGAGAACACACCTGTGCTCTTCTTTGCATATGCCCCCTACCCCCAGGCTGCTGATCCCACCTGTTTGCAGGGCCGTCTTTTACCATGCACCAGTCTTGTGGCTTCCAGCACAAGGTGTCAATTGATTTTAATTGATTTCTTTACTTGGGACGGAAGAATCTTGGGAGATAGGAGCTTGGGTGATCTGGCCCTTCTGGTTCTTGCTTGCTTGCTTGTGTCCTCTTCAACTTTCTAAAATACGATCCTGGGATGTTTCAGGGCAGACCACCCTGAGAATCTCCACCTCTCAGCTCCAAGAGCTGTCTGTCAAGTTTTAATGCACTTTTGAGGAAAAGCTCTAATGCACTAGCTTCAGAAAAGTCCCTGGCAGGTACTTGTGCCACTGAACTATCTCCATAGTGAGACCCTGTCTCAAAAAAGACAAAAAAAGAAAGAGAAAGAGAGAGAGAGAGAGAGAGAGAGAGAGAGAGAGAGAGAGAGAGAGAGAGAGAGAGAGGTCCCTGGATCTTTCTGGAAGGTAGAAGCCCAAGGTCCACTTGCAACAGGGTCTCTCATATGCTTCTGGTACCTGAAGGGCATGGGCAGCTGGAGGTGACAGAGATGACCTCATAAGCACCCTCGTTGGCCTGTATTCTCCAAGCCCATTGGCTCTGCACACCCAAGCCTGGTGAGTCATTGACCCCGCATCCCTTCATTTATTTATCCATCTGTCTAACATACATTTAATTAAGCATTAACTCTGAGTCAGGCACTGAGCTGGATGCTTGGATACAGTGGTGATCAAGACAGATGTCATCTCTGTCCTTGTGGAGTTGACAGTCTAACTTCATAAGTGATCTAAAATGACTACTTCCAGCCAGGCTGCCATGTGTGGCTGTTCAGGGCATTTGCTGCATGAAGACTGCAGGCCAAGGGAGCGGGTGGGAGCCGAAGTCTGCCCCTGGTCCACTCACCCAGGTCTGTCCATTCGTATCCTGTATCAGCTGCTGAGACTGGCTGATTTATAAGCAGAAGTTGACTTCCCCACAGTTCCTGAGGTGGAAGTCCGGTGAAGGCTGCCCTCTGCTTCCAAGATAATGCCAAGTGGACAAGGCTGTGTCCTCCAGGGCAGAGGCCAGGGACAAGCAAGTCAGGACCTATTTGACGTCTTTTCCTGAGGGCCTTCATCCTGTTCAAGAGGGAGGGCCCTCCTGGACTAACACCTCTGAAAAGGCTCCCGTCTCACCTAATATGTGCCACATGGCTACATCTGAGCGTTGGAGCTGACCCTATCCAACCACAGGACCAAGTCGAACGAGCTGGGTCGGGCCGCACGTACCAGGGAAGGTCGGGACACCTCGCCCGGCTTGGGTGGAGGTGCTGCTATATGACTTGGTGGCGGCTTCAACTTCCTGCCAATGACGAGGGTTAGAGACTTCCCTGGAGTAGCTTGAGCCTCTCGTCAGTGATTCCTGGGTTTATCGCTGGGTCTTCTAGTGCCCAGATCGAGCTAAGTGGTGGTTGGGCCCCACGAGGCCAGCAGGCCCATTCTCCCTCCTCTAGAAGTGGGAAGGGCGGGACTGGGGCATGCAGCCTCAGCTACACAGCTCTGCAGAGAAAAATCCTACTGAGGGCTGGGCAGACCCTCGGATACCTATGGGGGGACAATGAGGAAGAAAGAAAGACCGAGAGACAAATTGCAGGGTACAGAGGGGTTGGGAGGAGCTCAGTTCTAGTCGACCTGCTTTTGTTGGCCAGGAAGAATCATGGCGGGGCGGAAGGGGGAGCATGAGTTTCACGAAGCAACAACTATAGAAAGTGGGAGGATACAGATTAAACTAATGAGGGACCAGGCTGGGGGGACAGCTCAGTGGTCTAAGCGCTTGTCTGGCAAGTGCAAGGACCTGGGTTCAGTCCCCCAGTACCACATGCCATGCCAGCCCAGGAACCTCGGGCATGCCATGCCGGCCCCCGAAACCAGGTGTGGTGGCACACACCTGTAATCCCAGCACTAGGGAGGCTGAGACAGGAGGTTCATTGAGCTGTGCCGTGAGACCCTATATCACATACATTTTTAAAAAAAATTTAAAAATATATTAAATTAATGAGGGACCAGATTTTCTGTACCCCTAAATGCCTATATTTTGACAATCGTCCTCAGCAGAGGCTAACTACTCTCAGGAGTGCCAAGTCATTAGCACCCCACCCTTGTGGGGGGACACCTTCTGTGTACCCTCCAAGTCCTGAAGCAAGGTCACACCGACCTTGGGGGAGATTTAAATCACATAGTTGAGGCCCCGTCATAATCTATCGTATAGCCTGGTCCCCCAAAATATTCCCCTTCCAAATGTGTGGATCTTGTAACCATAAATTAGATACATAAATCGGAGGCAGAAGGTTAAATACGACACGGTTTCTCCACTATGAGAAGCTCAAAATAGAGAATTAAAAGCACAAAATGAAAGAGAGGTGGCAGGAAATAGAGGGCTAACCCAAGGGGGAAGGGAATCTAAGGAAGGGGGAAGGGGGAAAGAAGGGACAAAACTGTCGAAATGCGAGGTGTTTATGCGTGAATCCCCCACAACAACTGCGGTTGTTACCTGTGTATTATACACAGCAGTCCCTCGCTATTTTGTGGTTGAATTTTGCTGACTCACTGTTTCATGGGTTTTGAAAAAATAATCCAAATTATTTGTCATGGATTTTTTGCTCTATTGTGGGATTTTGCAGCACCATACAGTATAAGTATGTTGTTAAAATTATGTAGGTTAGGGCTGGCCAGACAACTCAGCTGACTAAAACACCTGCTTAGGCAGACTCAGGGGCCAGGGGTTTGATCCCTGGCCTGCCGTGCCAGCCCCACCCCCAGGGCAGGCTGAGACGGTGAATGAGACTGGACGTGGTGGCGTATGCTTGTAATCCCAGAGCTTGGGAGGCTGAAAACAGGAGGATCACTATGAGTCCTATCTGTGTAGTGAGGCCCTGTACACCCTGTACTAAATACATTTTTCTAAAAATTATGCAGGTTTACGAGTTTAGAAAGTGATTAAGAATGTTAGAAGTATTTTTACAAGTGTGGGAGGGGGCCGGCCAAATAGCTCAGTGGATTAAAGCGCCTGCAAGCAGGTGCAGGGGCCAGGAGTTCAATCCCTGGGTCACACTGCGATGGCAATTAAGACTGGGTGTGGTGGCCTGTGCCTGTAATTCCAGCTCTCGGGAGGCTGTAAACAGGCAGATCACTACGAGTCTGATCTAGTATTGAGACCCTGAACATCCTGTACACTCTTCCCTAAAATACAGCAACAACAAAAAAAAGTGTGAGAGGGCTAGGGATTTAGCTCAAGGGCATAAGCACCTGCCTGGCTAAGTGTAAGGTCCTGAGTTCAAGCCCCTGTACATAAATAAATAAATAAATAAATAAATAGTGTAAGAAAGAGCTGGGGAGATAGCTCAGTGGCTTAAAGATTGCCTGGCAAGTGCAAGGTTCTGAGTTCAATTCCAGGTACCAAAAAAAAAAAAAAAAAAAAAAAAGAATAGGAACGAAGTACTTTTTTACATTAAAAAAGTATGAGAAAGGATATTATACAAATGTATAAAATAAATATAACACTGCTACTTCACTGATTTTCACTTATCAAGAGGGTGTCTGGCACGTAACCTCAGCCATAAGCGAGGAGCCACTGTATTGCAAATATGTACTGATAGCAATAAGAAGAACGCTTGCTTCTGCCTGCCAATTCTCTCAGCCGCTAAGCCATCTCAAGCAGCACACAGGGTACTGTGGGGCTCACCAGCAGACCATGGAGGGGAATGGCTGGTTTCCCCACTTACTTCCACTTTTCCCCACCCGGATGGAGGACTATCCTGTACTGCTGCGTTTGAGGAGATGGGTTGATGAGAAAAAAAAATCTCTGCAAGACAGAGTAGAGAAACCTAATGAATTTTTGACATCTAAGGTGTCCTGTGTCTGAGAGAGAGACTGTGTGTGTGTGTGTGTGTGTGTGTGTGTGATGTGCACTCCCTGGCTCAGTGCTTTGCAAATTTCAATGTGTAAATGAATCACCTTAGAGCTTATTAAGATGCAAGCCATGACTCAGTGGGAGGCTTTCGAAGAAGGGCCTAAGTGACACCCATGCAGCCGGCCCATTCAGGCTGCAAGATTGTGGCATTCCTGCTTCGGAGTGAGAGGGTCCTGAGTTCAAATCCAACCACTGCACTTTCCTCTTGCCACATGACCTGGAATAAGCTATTTACTTTGATTTAGTTTTTTTAAATCTATAAAACAGAAGCGAAGGCCTAGCCCTGGACATTCTTCTTAAAACTATGTGCAAGGGTGGTTTTTGGCACGCCTGGGACCCTCAGGGGTGGGCCTTAACAATTTTTCTCTATCTTGTATTTTGTGGCAGTGCTGGCATTGGACCTGGGCCTCTTTCCCGACAGGCAAGCAGTCCACCTCTGAGGGGCATCCCGGCCTCTTCCAGCTTTAAAGTGAAACATCAGAAGAAGAACAAACACCTAGGCAAAGCCTCGGTGGGCATGCTTGCCTGGATTTTGCCACCATTCTGAACCTGTGGCCCTGCTTTGTCTTATCCCAGTCCACCCAAGGGCTGCAGTGGTGGCCACTGGTGGCTGAACCACTCATGTGCTTCCACCAATAACAGTAGTAGCCGTATCTGGCTGTGGGGCCCTCTTCTCCCTAGGGTGGCAAAATCAGAATATGTGGGAGATGGGGATGGAAAGGGGAGGAGAAACACCCTCCCTGAGAGGCTGAGCCCTCCCCAGGGGTGTCTCTTCTGCCCCCTGGGAGTCAGCAGTCCAAGGGAGCCTCCAGACAGCATCTCTAAAACCACACACTGTGGCATCTTCTGGTCTCAAGAGAGCCCTAAGAGATAAAAAGAACCGCAAGGGAACCGCTGTTGCTTCTGCCGGGATGAGGGGCTCCCTCCCCAAAGCTCTGATCCCAGCGCCATCGCAACTCCTCTGTCTCTTCCTCGGGGAAGTCCTGTCCTAGCACAGGTCTTTGTCCTCCTGGCAAGTCTTTGGCTAAGGACCCGTGGTCAACCTTATAACCTGTTTGGCCACTGCAGCTCCTGCCATCCTGCCCCTGCTCGGCAGAGGAGTCTCGGCCTTGGTCCTCATTTCCTTTCTCTGAGGGTCTCACCGTGTCCACAGCCCGAGAAACCAAACGTTTCCCTCCAGCGTTTCAAACTGTGTGGCCCAGGAGCTTCCTTTTAATTTGCTGTTTTCACCAGGACATCAGTGAGCACAGTTGTGGGGAGGAAAACCTCAAAACATTCTGGGGAACTAGAGAAAACCAAACATCCTGGCAGCGTCCTTGTTAGCTTAATAAGCCACCAAAGCAGGCAAATCACGGTGACCGCGGGGCACTTGGAACGTGCCCAGCACAGTGCCAGCGTGCCGTGGGTGCCAACACTGGGCTCGGTCCTGTGAGAGTTTTGAGGGACAGCAGGTGGGCGGCCCAAGTCGGGCACATGTCCACTGGCCAGCACGTAAGGTACCACGTGCTGTAGTTAATAGCAAAATGTCAAGCGAAATAAACATGGTATGTGTCTAAGTCCATCACCTGTCTCTCTCTAGTGGCTTTAATTTTTTTTTTTTGTCTTAAAGGAATTTTTGCCACTAAGAGTTATATTCACTGATTAAAGACAACTTAGAAAATGCAGAGGTGCGTAAAAATGAGAGTTGTTCGCAATTCTACTTCTGACTCGGCGATGTGTGCATGTCCCGCTGGTCTGCAGCCCCATCTCCGTGCACAGGCCTCTCTCCATCCCCGGCACTCGGGGCCCAGGGCCAGCTCCCTGCGCCGCTTCGTGCGGAGCAGCCCAATTGCAGAGCAGCTTCTACATTCTGAACATCACCCTCCTGACCTTTAAGGCTGACAGTAGAATTTGCTCTCTGCTCTCTCCAGCTGCGGTGCTTTCGTATGCATGCCGTGCGAGCCAATCCGTCAGCAGGCCCTGATTGCTCCGCCATCAGAATGTGTTTCTAATCTGACCACCCCTTGCCCGGCTCTGAGACCTCCCTGGTCTGTGTCGCGCTTGTGTCGCATCTGCAGTGCTGCCAGCTTTCTCTCTGCTCACCTTACTGTCTGCTCTTGCTGTCTTACGGTGCGTTCTTCTTACAGAAGCCACGAGGACCTTTTAAAATTGTAGATAAGATGATGTTGTCTCCTCGCTTCTAACCCGCCTATGGCTTCTCTTGCATTTAGAGCAAAGTCCAAGCGTGGCGCTCTATGCCACGGGCCACCAGTCCACCTCTCCGCCCCTTGCGCTTCTCCCCTTTGCTACTCTCCCTCTTGCTCAAGCCCCTTCCAGCCTGGATGCGCTTGCTATCTGTGTAAAACACCAAGCTCGGGGCCTTCAAGATAGCTCAGTGGTCTCAAGCACCTGCTTAGGCAAGCTTAGGTAGGTGCAGGGGACTTCAGTTGGATCCCCAGCACCACAAAAGGCGCCAGCTCCACCTTCAGGGCCGGTCTGGCCTGGTCAAAACAAAACAAAACACCAAGCTCAGTTCTCTCCACACGGCCTTTGCACATGCTGGTCCCTGTCCTAGAAATGCTGTCCCACAGATCTGCAGCCTTTCCTCCATAGTCCCCAACTTGATGTCCTTTAACCACTCAGTCTAAAGCAACCGCTTCCCAGGCCTCTTTTCTTTTTCCAAACGTAAGAGCTATTATGAACTTATCATAATAGCTAACATACGTAATCACCCGTGGATAACCTTAAACCACAGACTTCTAAAATCTGAGGCTCAGACCATTTTGAAATCCAAATTTTACCATCATGGGGTGGGAGGAGTCTAGGAAAGAGGGCAAGCACAAGACTCTATGGGTGGAGAAACCGAGTCCAGTGGTATTAATCGACCCCCCTTTCCCAAGGTCCAACAGCTAAGGCAAAGCTAGAGTAGAACCAGGCCTCCCGACACTGAGGCAGAGCTCTGCTTCTGTGGGGTGATTTTCAAAGTAGAGTCTCCAAAGCACTAAGGTCCGGCAGATGAATCCCAGAAGTCCTGCCTCAGGGGACTGGATAATCCTGTACGTCAGACAGCGATGACCTTAGGTCATGGTTAGCCAATACCAGTCCATTTCTACCCCATTTATATTGGGACCTGAACAGTTTTCTTTTATAGAGAGATTTTTTGTCTTCCCCAAAATTTCAAAAACCTTTGCGTGGTATGTGGTGTTCCATACATAATCATGAGAAGCAACGCACACATAAATAAACCAAAGCCCCCCCACAATCACAATGGAAATTCAGATGAGAGCTTTGAAGATAGTGGCCTGTAACACTCCGTTGATGCTGAGATTCTAACTATATTTCCTGTGGATAGTGACTCAGGGCAAGAAGGATAGCCATCCACAAGATCCAGCCTACGGATCTGCATCCGAGCTCATCTCTCACATGTAGTCTGGCAATTTCAGATTCTGGGTACAGAGAGAAAGAGAAAAGATTGTAGTAAAATGTTCTTTTGGCATCACATCAAGAACCCCATGTGGGCTGGCAAGATGGTTCAGTGGTCTAACGCGCCTGCTTAGGAAAGCTCAGGCAACTGTAGGGACTGCAGTTCGATCCCCAGCACCACATGCTGCGCCAGCCTCACCACCAGGGCAGGCTGAGCCAGCCATAAAATAAAGAAAGAAAGAAGAAAAAAAAAAAAAAACAAGAAAACAAATAAATAAATAAAAATTTTAAAAAAAAAGAACCCCATGCACTTATAAGGAGGGCCCTTGGGCCTAAGGACATGGCTCGGTGTGATACACCGAGAGGGCTGGATCCCCAACATGAGTGGGACCTGCAGCTACACAAATACAATTTTTCTACTGACCAAGACTGAACATTTTTGTTCCCCTTCCCAATATTTTTCCCATTGCACTGAGGCAACATGTCCCAAATTTAAAAGAATCAGGGTCAGATAGCATCAGTCAACAAGACTAAGTTGATGACAGGCTGGTTGTGCCAGTATACTTGTCTAGCTCCATAATGTCAATTTTAAAAAGTTATGACATCTTCATAGGCTGGCTGTTTCCATGCTGCCCCACTGTGTGGGAGGTCGGGGCACTGGAGAACACATGCGTTAGCTCCCCAGTGCCTCTGTGTGCCCTGGCTCCTAATGAAACACTCTCCAGCAGACTAAGGAGAAAGACACCCAAACAAGAATGTATGTCAAGTACCTATGTGCCTGAGATGGGCCCCACTTCCCCCTAATGCGGATCATGACTAGGCCCCACGCAGCTCAGTACTTCTCTGACTGTCGAGAGAGGCAAGATAAAAGATATAATGTACAAAAAGCTGTCAAGAGCAGAAGCGATCCCCAAGAGGGACACGGCCGTGCTTTTAGAATTCTCTTTCTTTCCAGTGGCTTTTAAACCAACCCTTTCCTCTATTCCATTTTTCTGATTCTAGCTTGTTTCTCACCCACATTCAGCCTGAGGTCATGAACGCTTTAGCGTACCAGGCAGTGGCGATATACTTTTTGCTTTTGCATGCTTTTTTTAAAAATAATTATACTGAGCATATAAACGATAACACAAATGACACCGTAAGTGTGAAAGTGAATGCAGTAGCTTAGTTATTTTCCTTGCTAATTCAGTTTCCATTACGACAGCCTCCAAACTCCCCGAGGGCAGATGGTGCGGCAGCCTCTGGACCGTCCGCACCATGGGCAGTGGCCAGCAGAGCCCACAGAAGGGGACAGCTGGCTGGCACTGGGCACAGTGCGAGACAGCTGAGCTGGTGGGCCAGCTGTACCCATATGAGGCTGCAGGATGAGTAGTGGTTCCTGGGTGGGCACCGGAAGACAGAATGCATGTGAGGGGGAAAATCTGTCTTTCGTATAAAGTGGGGCAGATGACGGCTTATCAGAAGAACTGGGGACACGGCATGGTGGCTACAGGGGCAAGACAAGTTGACATGTCAGAGGAGAAGGGAGCAGATCATGCGGGACTTAGGGGATCTCAACTGGACACCGAGGGCCTTGGAAAGCTGTTGGAGTATTTTAAGAGGAGCAGGGACCCTTAGCAATAGCCACTTTTAAGATCCCCCACGTTCATAACATTAGTATGCTACGGGGTATTTTTTCTTCTACTTCTTGATAGATTATACTTCTGCAAGGTTCAAAACTGGAAAAAAAAAATTGAATGAAGAGGCGCCCCTTTCCCTCTGTTTTCCCCCAAAGTCATCCACCAATGTTGCTCATTTCATGTCATATGTTCAAGGGTGCCTGCACCTCTAAGAGAATTATGTGTTTCTATACATTTCCCACTCTTTTTGTTTAAAAATAACGAATGCATCCTTTACACACTCTTCAGAAGCTCTCTCCCTTCCTCTAAGGCAATAGGCCTCAGGATCTCCTACATCTGCACCAGCCAGCCCAGGCCCTGAAGACATCTCATCAGTCCCAAACTAGCTCCTGCTATTCCTTATTATCTTTTTCTGCGAGGATAGTTCTTGCATTTGATTTAAATCTTTAAAACATTGTTTCCTAATTTGCTTCTCAGATTCACAGATATTTCTTTCCCCAGCCAGGATTAGTCAGGGTTTGCCTGAGTGATAGAACCATAGGACGGATGGATAGATGATAGATAGATAGATAGATAGATAGATAGATAGATAGACAGACAGACAGACAGACAGACAGACAGTGATAACGAGAGGGAAGGACACTCTTTGGAACAGTTGATGCACCTGATTACAGAGGCCCTGGAGTCCCACATTTGGTGGTCCACAGCTGGAGACCCTGAGAGCCAGTAGTGTGGCTCAGTCCAGGTCCAAAGGCCTCAGACCCAGGAAGCTGATGGTATAAACTGCAGTCTGAGGGGCCAGCAAGATGGCTCAGCGGTCTAAAGCGCCTGCTTAGGCAAGCTTAGGCAACCACAAGGACAGCAGTTCGATCCCTGGCACTACATGCTGCGCCAGCCCTACCCCTAGGGCAGGCTGAGCTGGCCATAACATAAATAAATAAAGTTTTAAAAAATAAACTTAAAAAAATAAATAAACTGCAGTCTGAGGCTAAAGCCCTGAGAATCTATGGGGCTGATGAAATATTCTCAAGTTTGATCACTTCTTGAACTTTTGGCTAAAATCAAGTGAAATTCTCAAGTCTGAAGCTCAGAATTCTGATGACCAAGGCGTCTGTCCCAGCAATATTAGTGAGAGAGGAGTCACCCTGTTACTGCCGGTTGCTTGGTGCCCTCCACACTGTGGGTGACCTCCACTCAGCCCACCAACCCTCAGGCCAATCTTCCCTGGGAATACCCTGCAGACACCCTCATGAACAGCCTTTCACCAGTTCTCTGGGTTACCCTTAATCCAGCCTAGCGGAACCCTAAAGTCAGCCACCACCGCCACCCGACTCCTAGTTAAGTGTAGGTTCAACGAGGCTCAGTGGGTTGCTGTGCCAGACTACTCTGTGAGGGGCTTGGATGTCCAGGGCTCAGAGTGACACAAAGAGAGGGTCACGGGGTGCATCATTCCTTGCTCGCACTGGGTCCTGGACCCTTCCTGCCGGCATCTTGGGGAAGTAAGCTGCAGAAGGGATGCTGGGCAAGTGCGGCTTTGACCCTGCCTCTGTCCTTCAGGGGAGCGCCGGCTCCTTGGGGCACCCCGAGTGTCTGCCTGTGTGCGCGGTGCTGAGCAATGCTTTCCGTGACGCCGCCACTCTGGCGAGGCTGGAGCGCCATCAGTTCGGTGACCACTGTCCCAGTCAGTGCTGAGGCCACACTCTGCTCCTCGCCTTGATTAGATCTGAGTGCTTCCCAAGCCAGCAAAGGCTTTCTCACGCTGTCGCTCAGAGCAAGCAAGGGCTGTGTTGGTGAGCTCGGTACCGCTTCTCACCAGCTCTGTGTTACAGGGCAGCTCCTGCTCCGAATAGGAGCTCTGATCCCAGCTGCCTATCGACAGACTGGGCCCAGCGGGCTTCAGACTGCACTTCTGGTTCTCTCTTTACCGGCCTCCCAGCCCTGTTCCTGAACTTGGTTCCATAGGACAGTGCGTTAGGCACCTGTCTCCTCTCTCCAGCATGCCTGCAAACTCTTTCAAAGCGGAAACTTCGTTTGCTTCTTCCTTGCATGTTCTGTATCAACCCCCCACGGTGCCAGGCACACCGGAGCTGATTAATTATTTTTTAAATAACTTTATGGGAATGGTTGGTTATTTATAATATCTCTCTCTCTCTCTCTCTCTCTCTCTCTCTCTCTCTCTCTCGTGCATTACTTAAAAGCAGCAATTCTACAACCAGTGCACTCATGTCAAGGGGGCGTATTCACCCTGCAGCCACCCTCTCTAGCTTCCCCTGCTCTCTCATGCAGCAGGCATCGGGCAAATCCTGCTGGGGGGGGGCGGTACCGTCTGCCCATCTATTTGAATATTCACAGAACCCATGATTATAGAGACTGAAGGTCCTGAGGGATTATGGGCTCTGGCTCCCTTCACTCTACTTAAAAACCTGCCCCAAGAAGAGCATGGCTCGCTCAAGGTCATGCACGCTGGCTCTTGCCTGGCTCTCTGTCACTGGCAATGTTGTCTGCTTTGTAAATTAGGGTTAATGATGCTCCCTTCGTAGACTCCCGGAGGCCCCCGCAGCCGACGGCGTGCATCTCAAGCATCCAGCATGGTGCCTGGCTCTCTGGTTACCCAAGGTGGGGTGCTTCTTGCTTCTCTGCAAACCTCCTTCCACCCTAGTGCCTCCAAGCTGGAAAGGCGAGATGGATTTCCCTGGGTGTCCATGCGTGTCAGTGTCTTAGACTTGATAGGACCCAGCAAGAAGCTGGTGATGCTAACCAGCTGTGTGACTGCTCCTGGAGCTTCCACTTTATGGACCCAAGTAAAAGGGTCCCTGTCCTCTTCTTAAGGATGATAGATGTTGAGTCTCTCAGAAAACCGAATCATTGTATGTCTTAGGTGAGGTAAGACTCTGACTCGCCCTCTGCCTCGATTTCCCCCTTTGCCTCACTGAGCTTGGCTGGAGGAAGAAGATGCAGAAAGCCTTGATTGATGGATTCATTAGGGCTTGGAAAGAGCCTCTGGTGCTCCGAGCCAAGCACTGTTATTTAAAGAACACTGATGGAAGAGTGGAGTTAGGTATTCAAATCGTCCTCGGAGGACCAGCCGGGCGGCCAGTCATTGTAGAGCATTTAGAGAGCTAATTCCTTGCTTCAGTATTTAAGGCCTCTGCAAAAGCTACATCCATCTTCTAGGAAGGGGAAAAAAAAATGTTCTTGCATCTTCCTGCTATCTAGAGATTATTTAGTGCTCTGCTATTGACACCACTTCTGTAGAAAGATTTAAAGATAAAAATGCAATGTATTCAAGTGCTGATCATTTTTCATCGTCACTTAGTGACAGGACAGCCTGGAGTCAATTGCAGCAGATTTATCTTTTGTGCTATCGATTGTGTGCATGTGGGCCACAGCTGTTTGCAAATACCTGGCTCCTTCTAGGAGGGGCACCGCAAGGGGGGAGGAGCGAGGAGGTGGCCGAAGAGAGGGCTCGAGGGGACCTCGGCCCTGGATCCCGCTCTCCCGGAGAGCACAGCTGGCCTCCGGCGGCCTGGAGAGTGACCTGCTGCTTAATCCTCCCAGGAAGCCCCCGCAGCATTAGGAACAGAAGGCCCACAGTCATTTGCGTCCTGAGGCTTATTAAAAATGTGCAGAGCTGGAGTTTCAGCCTTCTTTGAAGTTCTCTCTTCCCGAAAAGCATATGGGTCAGCAGCTCCCGGATCTGGCCGTGGAGCCGGGGCACCACACCCCTGCTCTTCCTCCTACACCATGGGTGCCTCCTAGAAACATCCCTGGGGTCAGGAGGGAAGGGGGCTGTCGGGTTCAGGGTGAGATATGCTGGGTTTTCTTCTGCAGTTTTCAGAGATGCCTGAGCCTCAAGAAGGTAAATCTTGGGTGGGCCAGATAGCTTACGGGACTGCAGTGCCTGCTTCGGCACAGTGCAGGGGCCGGGGTGCCACGTGCTGCCCCCCCCACCGGGGGTGGGGGGGGGTGCATGCTGAGACCATGATTGAGACTGGGCGTGGTAGCTCCTGCCTATAATCCCAACTCTTGGGAGGCTGAAAACAGGAGAATCACTATGAGTCCAATCTACCCAGTGAGACCTGTAGACCCTGTCCTAAATACAAAGGAGGAGGAGGAGGAGGAGGAGGAGGAGGAAGAGGAGGAGGAGGA
>PVKN010001080.1:0-57708 GCA_004027915.1 Capromys pilorides | reverse complement strand
AGAGATTATTTCTGCTCTGCTCTCCTCTGTGCCTTTCTGCATTTGTTCCCCTACTTTAGACTGTTCCTCTACTATTAATTTAGACATGTCTTTTTTGTCTTCTGGGATTATTTCTGTTCTTCTTTGCTCTATACATTTGTGCAATTGTTTTTCCACTTCAGATTTTATTAATTCATGCATTTCCTTTTTTATTTCAGATGTTATCTCTTACCTGAGTTGCTCTATATATTTCTTTAGTTGTCAGTCTACCTCAAGTTCAGAGTTTTTGGCTGCGTGATTCCCATTTTCTTCCATAGTACCGTCTCCTGTATTTGATTTGGGTGGGCTCGGGCCCTGTGACTGCATGTTACTCCTTGTCATTATCATTTTGTATGGCAGTGATCTCTGTACTTTGGTGAAGTTATGCTGTTAGCAGCTATGGGAGTTTGTTCTGGATCCACCAAACTTGTTCCCCTCCAGTGGTGCCTGGCTGCAAGTTGCAGCTTGGGCCGCTGGCTGCTGTGAGGCCCTGTGGGTCTGGATTGTGGGTGGAGTCGGAGCTCTGGAGTTGAGTCTGAGGATGGATGAAGGCTGAGGGTCCTTGCCAGGCTGGCGCAGGGAGGCCAGAGGGGTTGGTGGATGGGTTTGGGACTGGAGCTCAGACGGGAAGAACCGGGAAATGGAGGCAGGTTCAGGGATCCTTACCCAGCAGGCGCGTGGGTCAGACCAAATGGCAGATGGGCTTGGGACTGGCAGGCATGCTGGCCAGACCAGAAGGGCAGGACAGGTCTTTTGAGTCCCATAGCTCCACCGCTGGATTTATGATTGTGAGTCAACTCAATCCCATCTTATCTGTGGTTTGTTTGAGACAGGGTCTCCCTAAGTAACTAAATTGCTTAGGCTTGCTATCATCATGCCTCAGCCTCTCAGAGTGCTGGAACTATAGTTGTACCCCATCACATCAGCCCCCATTTTTAATTTAATATACTTCTAGCAGTGTTCCAACAGGAGGATTGCAAGTTTGAGTCTTTCCTGGATAATTTAGCATGATTTTGTGTCAAAATAAAAAGTTTTAAAAAGGGTTAGGGTTGTAACTCAATGCTCAAGGCCCTGAATTTAGTCTCCAGTGTTAAGAAAAACAAATGAATGATAACAGCCACAACCACAACAAAATAGAGGAAGGGTTGTGAGTCTTGCAATGGGCAGGCCTTTCCCTGGAGAAAATGTCATACCTGATAGGTTTTCCACTGTGGTGCAGCAGAGAAACAGGCAAAAGGAAAAGGGGCAAGGGGCTTTATTTTCTTCTTGGAGGACACGGAGAGAATTTGGGGAAGATAAGGAATTCTCTGAATTGGAACAAAGGGAGGCTGAGACTTTTATGGCCTTTTGTCAGGGGTGGGGTTTGAAGAGGATGTGTAGATACACCTGAGGAGCTGACTGGGGCCTTCCCTGAGGTGGCGGGACAGGTGAAAGGAAACTGCACCCTGGGCTGAGTTACAGAAGAAGGGGGAGGTGGTCTTTGGGAAGATAAGCTGTTGTTTTAAGGGCTTCAGCCATATTAGATGACCACCATAATGATTCGGTAATTCATATGAGGGTCAGAACCTATCATTTTTATCTTTTCGTTGTTATATAAGGGGAGTGTGTCTCTTAGACTACTTCCTGCTGAACTGGGCCATTGTCTTGTGGGTGAGGGCAGTTGATAGGATGACAGTTCGCACCCATGTAGCAGTTAGTGCCAGGTGTCTCATCTAGGACTGGAAGTTTATCATTAGTGATGGCTTGCATCAGAGACTGAAGAAACCTTGAAAAGTTTAAAAAAGGCAGCATGTTATGAGTACATGTCTTTATAATTAAAGGACACAGGAAGAGAAACAAAAGGGGGGGGCTATGATCTGACTGTGTCATTTTACCATGACCATGTTGAAGAGGAGTATCAATCATTTTTTTAATATCAATGTGAGGAAAGGAAGTCAGGGTAGTCTGTAGGACCTTGACACAACTGTATTGAGGGCCTCACTAGAGGCATAGAAGAAGGTGGCAGGATTGACAGTGCTACAGGTGGAAATAGCAATAGAAGGATCCACTATGAATGTTAAGTGTATTTGTTATGTAGTGTGGCAGCTTCTGTGTGTGGAGAGGAGACATGGAGTCTATCTGCCAACTGTATTGTCTATAGTTGTTTAGAAAGATAGGCTTTTGCCTGAAAAGATGGTCTCTTTTAGGTTGTAAAATGCCCACTGTGGTGTGACCCTGAAAAGAAGTATATAGGGTAAAAAGCTGAATTGGGTTGGGTAAAGAGAGAGCTGGGGCCCTTAAGAAGGACTGTTGTACTTCTGAAAGAAGGAATGTATAGGAGCAGCAGGGTCAAGGTGTTTTAACAAGGAACATTTTGATGTTTTATAGAGAGGCTGTGCTAGGGAAGCAATTTGGGAACCCAGAGGCAGAAGAAATTAGCCAGACAAAGGAAGGATAAAATCTGTTATTTTATGGTGGGCACCTGAAGGTCACGAAGAAGGGCTTTGTCATCAGCAGTGACTACAGGAGTAGTGGGAGTGAGGGTGAATCTTAGATATTTGACTCGTGATGAAGCTATCTGAGCTTTGGAGGGAAAGACCCTGTAACCTCATCCTGACAGAAAATTGAGAAGAGTAGCTGTGTGTTTTAGGACCAAGGCATGAGAGGGGCAGCAAGGAGGAGGTCATTGATATATTGAAAGAGTGGCTGGGCTAGAGATCAAGGGGTCTCGAGGTCAGCAACAAGAGCTTGGCTAAAGAAGTGCAGACTATCTCTAAACCCTTGAGGCAGAACTATGTGAGCTGTTGAGATTGGAATGTCTGGATCAGTCCAGGAGAAGGCAAAAAAGTTTTTGGCAATCTGGGTGGAAGGGAATGGTAAAGAAGACATCTTTAAGGTCTAGGACAATAAAGTGAGCAGAGGAAGGAGGGATATGAGAGGGCATAGTACAGGGGTTTGGCATCACCAGGTGAATAGGAGTAACCACATTATTAATAATACTGAGATCTTAAACTAAATAATAGGAGCCATTCGGCTTGAATACAGGAAAAATGAGGGTATTATATAGTGAGTGGAAAGTTTTGAGAAAACTATTGGTAAGGAGGCAGAGAAGGATGGGCTTGAGTCTCTCTTGATGTTTGGAAGCTATTAGGTATTGGAGAATATAGAAAAACACTGTAGAATCTTTGAGGCACATTAGTGTAGGAACAGCATGTGTGGTACGAGTAAGACTGGAAGTGTCTCAGAGTATATGGTCAACAAGGGAAGAGGGAGGAGCTGGCTGTACACTGAGGTTGGGCTTGTAGGATGTATACTGTGGAGAGGGGGAGAGAGAGAAGTGGAGTCTTTGGAGGAGGTCTCTTGCCATGAGAGGTATGGAACATGTTGGGATCACAAGGAAATTAAATTATGAGTGAAGAACAGTGTCTGATGTCAGCAAGGAAAGGGCCTGTTTGAAGGGGTCATGTAGGTTGGCATCAATACCCACTATGGAGACTGTAAAGCTAATGTCATGACTTTAGAACTCAAGAATAATACTATGTGTGGTCTCCGTGTCAGCAAGAAAAGGGGTTTCTCTACCTGAGATGTCTAGCGAGACTCGGGACTCTTGAAAAAAGGTGTCTCGATGTAGGCCATGGAACCCAAGCTCTGTTGTTGCTCTTCAGCGGCAAGACCAAGCTGGTCATGTATATGGATCTGGCCGTAGCGAGGTTTTCTGTGAGGGCAGGGATTGGATGACTTACCTGCTCTCTGGCAGACAGGGCATTCACATTACCAGTGACCCTTGAGCTTGTAGCTGTCCTAGTGATGACTAGAAGTTGGGGTAGGCTCATGCCCTGTGTCCTGCTTCACTGCACTTGGCTTGAGTGACAGCATTGTTTAGGCTCAGCATTACCTTGTCAAGGCCCTGCTTTGATGGGAGTCCCGAGTGTTGCAGCCAAAAGTTGGCAGTGTGTATAGTTAATTTTGATCTCCATTATTAAAGACATAGAAAGTTAGATTAAGTAAGTTCTACTGTGGAGTTTGAGGGCCGAGATGTGTCTTTTTAGTTTGGCACGAATGTCAGGAACAAATAGGGCACAATAGAGGAGCACTGACAAGGTTCGAGTTGGAACCGGAGACTGCCTGCAGAGGTGACCTATAGGGGTGGGGGAAGTGAGGAGAAAAGAAGCTTAGCATCAGGCTGGACAGGAAAGGGCAGTGTGCTGGGTCGCTGCTCCATGTGCTGCTGTTATCTTGTCTTTAGCTTGATGGATAGCAGAGGGAGGGGCACACACTGTTGGGGAAAAATGAGTTAGTAGTTTTGTTTTTTGGTTTTGTTTTAGCGTGAGATTTTGGAAGAAAAAGACTGATTGGATTGTAAATTGGTGGGGGGTTGGCAAGGGATGTGAGGAATGTAGACTGACTGGCAGCTGAGAGGAAGGCAGGGAGGGAGCAAAGAGGCATCTCTGTAGTTCCTGAAAGCTAAAGAGGTTAGAGGATGAATTAAGAAGCAATGGCTATGGCTGAGGCCTAGCCCATGGCATGCAGGCAGGAAGGGAGGGTGGGGCCACAAGGGTAGGTAGGGTTCTGCGGGTCTCGGGGCCATGGCAATCTGATCTGTCCTTGATTTAAGAGACTACGGAGGGCCGGCGAGATGGTTCAGTGGTCTAAAGCGCCTGCTTAGGAGGGCTCAGGCAACTGCGGGGACTGCAGTTCGATCCCCGGCACCACATGCTGCGCCAGCGCCACCACCAGGGCAGGCTGAGCCAGCCAAAAAATGAATAAATAAAGAAACAAACACAACAAGCAAACAAATAAATAAATAAAAATTTTAAAAAAAAAAAAAAAAAAGAGACTACGGAGAGACATTGAGAGAGAGGGACAAAGGAGGGAGGGACGCATCCTCAAAGAGAGAAAAAAAATGCCTGAATACAGCAGATATCCTACCATTTGCCAATTTAGTCACAAGTTTTGTTTGTTTGCTTGTTTTAATTAGGAGAATTAGTGGATGCAAAGTTTTTTGTAGGTCACTGGGTTGTATCATCTAGCTTATATTGTGGCCAAGCACTTTGACAGCAAAATATTAATCATTTAGGTTTGAGATAGCCTTGAAGTCTGAGGGCGTTGAGATTGTTTGAGACAGCTCAGCAGAATGTGTTTTGGTGGGTGGGAAAGAATATTTCTCAAAGTGACCGAATTAAAAAGTGAGCCTAAGATTAGGGCAAAGCCCGACATCACTTCCCACTAAAAAGTCATCACTTTTTAGCCTGGAGTGAGTATGAGAGAGAGAGGGCCAACACCCACTTTATCAGTCATCACTAGAAAAAGCGGGGAGCCAGGGGCCAGATGGCTGAGGAAGATGAGTGGGGATCCCGACGTGAGCTCACAATTTTTGAGATGAGAGGAAGATATGATATGAGACAAGATGAGGCGAGGTGGGATTTCCTGAGAAGAGTTTTGGGGCTCACTTGTGTGAAGAATAATTGGCTGGTGTTGGATGCGAGCTAGCATCGGCAGGTGGCAGAGGCAAAGGCAGAAGGCGGTTCAGTGAGGGAGCTCAAAACTCGGGCAGTTGATGCGCTGGGAGCCATGCTACTCACTGCTCCAGGTCACAGCACCAAAATGATAGGTTTTCCACGGTGGCGCAGCGGAGAAACAGGCAGAAGGAAGAGGGGAAAGGGGCTTTATTTTCTTCTTGGAGGACACGGAGAGAATTTGGGGAAGATAAGGAATTCTCTGAATTTGAACAAAGGGAGGCTGAGGCTTTTATGGCCTTTTGCCAGGTGTGGGGTTTGAGGAGGATGTTTAGATACACCTGAGGAGCTTATTGGGGCCTTCCCTGAGGTGGTGGGACAGGTGAAAGGAAATCGCACCCTGGGCTGAGTTGGAGGAGGGGGAGGTGGTCTTTGGGAAGATAAGCTGTAGTTGGAAGGGCTTCAGCCGTATTAGATGACCACCACAATGATTCAGCAATTCATACTAGGGCCAGAACCTGTCAATACCTGACGGAGAGGTCAGCAGCACGGTCAATCTGCTGGCACACTTGCTTGCCAGCCAGAGGGTCTGGAAGGAGGAGGCCTAGGGAGGTGGGTGTCTGAGGAGCCTGAGGAGTTTGCTTTTCTCATGCATTTTGCGTTTAGATGGGCTCCTGCTGTGGGACTGGCCTGGAGAGGCCCTGGGGACTGAAACTGCCTCAAGGTCTAGGGTGGGCAGGAGAAATCCTGGCAGCTCTGCAGAGATGTTCCTGCGGAGCATCAGGTGCAGCTACCTGCTAGGCAAAGACATCAGGGAAGGACTGATGATTGATTTAATATCTAAATGTTGAAGATTGATTTATGCCGAGTACAGGACATTACATTTAAGATATGATTGCCACTAAAGTGGGTAGCTGCATAGAGAATTTGAAGTTCTGAGTCTGCTGCTCATAGGAAGAGCAAACTGTGGTCTTCAGGACAATCTTCCTGTTATATAAGGGAGCCTCCTTGTCCTCAGAGTGAAGGAAGGATTCTGGGTGGGCCAAGCCTCCCACCTCACCCCACCCCACACTGATCATTCTGGTCTGTGGCTCTGAGAATGCTCAGGCCTGTTTATGATTCTCAATTATGTGCCAGCCCCGAGCTGGAAGGTACAGGGCTCCAGATGAGCCTCAGCCACATTCCTTTTTTTTTTTTTTTTTTGTGGAACCGGGGATTGAACTCAGGTCCTATCACTTGCCAGGCAAGCACCTATTCTACTGAGCTATCTCCCCAGCCCCATCAGCCACGTTTTTGTCCCAAAGAAGGTCCTTGTTGAAAGGGAAGGAAGAGAACTGTAGGCTAAGCGCAGGGCTATACAGAGGGTGCTGGGTATGTGTTTGTGCTATGGGACACATACCTTGGGCTCATGTTGGCTTTTTCCACAGCCACCAAAGGGTAAACTGTGTTTCATTCCAGAAGCATTATTATCCATTTTCCAGAGGAGGACATGAACCTCAGTAAGGGGGGCACCCAAGGGCCCTCTGCCAGGGAGCTGCAATCTCAGGGTGGGCAATGGGTGGGTACTATGCCTATGTGGGTGCTCCAGGCTTCCAGATGCCCTAGATTGGTGATGATAAACCTCTTAGAGTTTTCAGTGATAACAAACAGCTGGCTGCAGCATGCATGCCATAGGTTCACCACCACTGCCCTGCATTAACCCTCTTCCTCCAAGCCATCAGAATCTTGGAACCAGAGTTCTGTGGTATTGCTGTTAATTCTCTTGTTGCCCAGTCAGGGGATGCCAAAAGACCCCTTTAGGCACTCATGGTGGGTCTGACTAGAAGGCCAACTCAGGCCTGTTTCTGCTGGGATGCCTGAGAAGTCTCTTAGGATGGGGAAGAGGATTTGAGGACTGCTTCTTCATTCCTGCTTCCAGCTTCTCTCTTCCGGGCATAGGGGCAGCAGAAGGTGGAGAACTGAGTCATTTCTCATCTTGGTCATCCAGAGCAGGAAGAACAAAATTTTGTAGAGAGTTTTGTTTATTTGTAGAATGGGGCAATGAGTGTATTCATTCCAGAGGGTTGTAGTGACAGCCAATCAATTTAGCCAGGTCCTTACCATACAGCTTAACATGTGGTGAGCACCCAGCAGTCAGCTGTTTTACCCAGCCCAGAATCCTGCTCCGAGCCTTAGCTACACTCATTGCATTTACCTGGTACTACAGCTCTGTGAAGTGGGAATCCACACTAACTCTTTGACCACAGGGAAACTGAAGCACTGGCTGGTGAAGGGACTTGCTTCTACAGTTGCTCAGGAGAGGAGGTGGGATTTTCAAACTCAGCACAAGCTGAGGTGGTTGAGTGTCCTGGGTGACCTGTGGCATGGGGCAATAGCCCGGGGCCTGGAACTCAGGCTGGCAGGGCCTGCAGAGGGCTGTGCTAAGCTGCCAGTGATCTGGGCGGTGGCCAGAGCTGTCCTCCTTGGTTAGAATCCTGCAGCCAGTCTCCCTGCTGTGCAGACACATAATTATATTCCACATTAATGGGGAAGCAGAGGCCAAGGGGGCCAGGGAGCCCTTTGAGGTTCATGTTCTGGGCATGGACCTGCTTCCTCAGTCTAGTTCTGTGGCCCTAGGACTGAACTGGGGTTCAGGTCAGTGATAAAATGGTGTTTCCCTGGGTCAGGGCTGGGCTGTGTTCATCTGTCTGCCAGGATGAAAGGCCTGAGCTCTGTGGGAAGCAGAGAATGTGAGGCTCAGACAGTGCACCTCAGGAGCTTGGAAGAGCAAGGCACTTGGGGACAGGCTGGGGAGAGAGCCTGAGCCTTAGTCCCAGGTGGGCAAGAGAAGGGGGTCACTTGGGGCTCAATTTAGCAGAGAGAGGATGGGGGAGGAGTAGAGGAGAAAGCAAGAGATGGGAGAAGCCAGAGCACAAGATGGGGAGAAGAGAAATGCCATTAAGGTGTGTGTGTGTGTGTGTGTGTGTGTGTGTGTGTGTACCCATGCGAGTGTGCTTACACTGTACATGGGGAAAAGATTCTGGGGGAATGCACAAGCTCAGATATGTGCATCTGTGCACAAGTACGGATACTACCATGGGTGTACATGTGTGAGCCTGTGAACCTGCAACCACCCTGTATGTTAGGGCATGTATTTAGCACGTGTAGATGAGATGCTGAGTCTGTGTAGCCAGCTATGTGCACACATGTCCAAGATTTTCTTGCCTGTGTGTGTGCTTGTCATGCACCTGTGAGTGCGCGTGTCTCTGGGAGGATGTGCTTGTGCGTGTGCTTGAATGTGTGTGTGTGTGTGTGTGTGTGTGTGTGTGTATGCGCACGCCCCAGTGCGCAAGTGGTTGGCAGTGTGTGTGCCTGTGGGAGGTGGTGGCCTGGGGCTAGAAGGGGGCTCGGGGCCAGGTCAGGGCCGCGGTGGGCGGGGACAGCGGCGACGCGGGGCGGGCATGCTCTCGGCGGAGAGTTAGAGGAGTTGCGGAGCTGGCCAACGGTGGCAGCGGGGCGCGGAGCTGGGTGCGCGCCGAGCTTCTGCCTTCCGCCGCCTCCTCGCCCTCCATTCCTCGCTCTCTGTCCCCCCGCCCGCCCCGCCACACCGCCGCCGCACCGCCTCGCTGGGAACCATAGCCGGGGGAAGGGGTCTGGCGCAGCTGAAACCCGCTGGGAGGTGCCCGGGACCCAGGCGTGGGGGAGCGCTCCTGGCCGGGATCAGATAACAGCCGGCGGGGGAGGGGTTGGGCCGGCTGTGCTCACAGCGGGACTGAGGGATCCGAGCCAGCCGCACAGCCAGAGCTAGCGCCCGGCGGCCGGGGGCGCCGTCCAGGCGCGCCCCCGACCCGAGGCTGGACCGGGGCGATCCGCGCCCGGGCCAACGCGTCCTGGGCATGGAGCGCCCCCGAGGGTTGTCCTGAGGCGGTGGCGGCGGCGGCGGCGGCGGCGGCGGCGATGCAGTCAGTGCAGCGGCTGCCGGGGCCAGAATCCGCCGCCCGGAGCTCGGAGGACAAGGAGCGCGCCGCGCCCCTGCCAGCGACTAAGGTAAGAGCGCGGCTGCCGGCGCACGAACCCCGCGGGCCGGCCGGCCCTAGCTGCCTTCAGGCGATCTCCCTGGCCCTTAGTGAGCAAGAGGTGGTGCAACCACAGGGAGGGTGAGGCAGGAGGGCTTTTTCTTGCTCGCGCATATCCCCCTTCGTGAACCATCCGAGGAAATGCTGACTGCGAGCTTTTCTTCCGCTGCCATGTCTCCAGCTACTGCCACCAGGCAACTTTGCTCCAGGCTAACCTTTGTCTAGGGGTGCTTCGGGAAACTTTGAGAAGCCTTAGGTCCCTCTCTACTCGGTTTGCCTGAGGGTGCTCGGGAGGGAGCGGGTGAGAGCCACTTTGCGCAAGGCATCGGTCCCAGTTGTGACCTTCTTCAAGAACCCCTCGATCAAGCTGCGGGTACTGAGGGACGTTTGGGCTTTAAGAGAGGCTCCGAAGAAGATCTTGGTCCGAGAGCTGCGGGTCTTTGGGGTTGTTTCTCTTTTCCACCTCCTGTTTTCTAATGGAGTAAAAATATTCTGGAAATGGTTCTCGGTGAGCGATTCATCCGACAAGTCCAGCGGCTTCTTTTTGCTTTTTAAAAGTGGCCTTGCTCAGCCCTCAGGGGCTCAGGGCTGGTGGGCCCTCAAGTACTCACAAGTCTGCTTTGAGTGTCCTGCGGGGCGGGGGGATTTGCGGGGAGAGCTGGAAGGCGATCAGGGCTCTTGCAAGTAGCGGCTGGAGTGGGGGAACTCCTGAAGGGGGGTGCTTCAGATGGGAGTGGAGGCCCATGCCTGTTTTGTTCACAGGTCATGTGCATGTCTTAAAAGCAATGTTTGGAATGAGAGTCATCTGATAGTGTTGTATGACGGTGGTCTATGGTTCTAGGAGGTCCTGCCTCCCCAAAGTCGGGGTGGGCAGGGAGCAGGGCCTGGGATTCCCAGGGGGCGTACCCATCCTGTAGTTTTGCTATGCCTGTAGCCATTTCTAGTTTTTCTTGTTCATATCCCCCCACCTCCCCACCCTCCACCCCACCCACCCCCAGGTCTGAGCCCTGCATCAAAGCTCTGGGACCTCCTGCCCCCTGAGTCTGTCTCCCAGAACCTGGTTCCCAGACTCTGTCTCCTGGGAGCGCTGAGGCGCCCACACGCCGCTGAAATCGGCAGCCGCCTCCTTGAAGGTGCCAACACAGAAGGCATTAGCCTCGGGCCTACCCTTCGCCCCCTCCTTGAGATGCCAGTGGAGGCCAGCTCTTGGCTGCTGTCCTCCCTGAACTGGACCTCAGCCTCACCTGCGTTAGGCTGTGAGACAGAGGCCCCTCCTCTCCAAAGCTCCACCCTGGACTGCCTCCATGTGGCAGGAGAGGGCTGGGGAGGAGAGGTACAGCTCAACCACAGAGGTTCTGAGGAATCTTTCTGAGGAGCTTTCCCTTCTGTGTTCTAAAAAGAGCTCCTCTCACCCCTGTGTCTCCCAGCGATGGCCAAAGAGACTTCCAGCAAAGTCTGTCCCTCAGTTTCCTGGTGACGCCTCCAACCATCTTGGGGATCCAAGGTTGGCTGCTCCAGGAGGGGCCCTTGACCGGACAGTAGGGACAGGTAGGGTCCAGTTTGAGATAGAGCAGGACTGAAAGGGGAGGTACCTGAACACCTTTAGGACAGAGTGAGGTGTCAGTGTGTTGGACAGCAGGGCCAGACCCTCTTCTCCCCTGGAGTGCTGCTGAACACATACAGTAGGCACTTGGTAAATGCTGATTGTTACCACAGCATGGCAGGCATGTGTGTAGTGGAGGGATGTTAGGAGCTCAGCTGTTTGAGGATGAAGATATGCCTTGATGAGGTATTGCCCAAAGTCATGTGGCACGCAGCTGGGCTGAAGTGGAAGTTTCACCTAGCTCTCCCCAGGTAGGGGGCTATCCCTGCCAGTCTTGCTGCCCAGGGTTACTATATCCTTTTCCCTAGGTCTGCAGCAAAGGGAACAAGGAACACTGGGTGGATTGAAATAATAATGACAGCAGCAGTAATAGTAGTAACAGTACTGGTGACAATATTGCCTTGTGCTTCTGCAGTGTAGAAACTGGGACCAGTGCAGACAGTGAGCAGTTTCCTCTGGCCTAGCCATTCTTTCAGAGTCCTAGCTTGTGGTTGGCAACACCAAGGGTGGCTGTGGAGGGCTTGGGACATAGCTGGCGTGGAAGTGACTATGTTGTTACTCCCAGAAACCTCTATGGTCCTCATCAACCCCTAATCTTCACCCCCTGACTCTGTACAGTGGTTACCCTCACCTCCTGCTCCTAGCCTGATTGTGGCCTGGGCTGTCCCTTCGACAGGTGCAGTCAGTGCTGTGGCTGGGCCTTAACTAGGGCTTTAATGTGACGGACACATGAACACACCTGCCCTGCCCCTGGGGCCTGCGACTGGAGTCCTGCCATGGGCTGGCATCAAGGAAAGGCCAGAAAGGGCAGCTGATGGGCAGCAGGAGGGGTGAAGCCTGGGCCAGCCATGCAGATGTGGTGGATGTGGGCTCAGCCCCATGGAGGAGGTTGCTTGAGGAAGGGCTGTGCTTTGGGGAGCTGGCAGCAGCAGGGAAAGGCTGCAGATGAAAGTGAGCTGCCCAAAACTGGGCCACGGGCATGGCTCCTGACGCTTCACAGGAGTTGTGGGTGTGGGGCGGGGTGCTCAGCAGGGGCAGGTGGGTTTTCCAGAGGAGCTGGGTCTAGGGCAGGACCAGAGCCCTGGCTGGGCACTGGCTGAGGGCCCAGTGCTCTGCCAGCTTATTTAATTTCCTAATGGCCTGCCAGAGCAGAGGGCAGCATTAGCTCCATCATACAGACAGGGACTGGAGGCGGGGCAGGCACTGGAGGAGCCACAGCCTGAGTGCTTCCAACTCAGAGCCTCGGAGCTTTCCCTGAGACAGATCACACCCTCCCTTGGACCACAGACACTGCCCTAGGTATTTGTGTGCCAGGTTGCTTGGACTCCCTGTGCCTACCTGCATTCCTCAAGGAGCTGCATCCTGAGGACCCAGTGAAGACCTGGCATGCAGTAGGTGCTCAGCAGATATTCCATGAGGGTACCAGGTGTGATGGGCCTGCGTGCTGGGGATGGAGACCCTGGTAGTCCACTTTGAAGTGTCCTGCTTACAGAAGAGCTGATTTAATGGCCTTTGAATCAATGGATGTCACTGTGTGGGAGGAGGCCTGAGGGCTGACAAGCAGTGCCAGGGAGCTGGTGGTGCCAGCAGGACAGTCACTGCTAGCCTCTGTTTCTTGTCTGTGAAGTGGGACTGAAACCTCAGGATGGGGGAAGTGGAAATGTCAACCTTGTGATATGTTTCCAGGGGCATGCAAAAGGGGTCTTCAGGTGTGCAAAGGGAGCCTGGGAAGGAGAGCTATAAATATTTGTGGTGTTAGTGCCTTGGGAACCTGTCACCCCAGCCTGGCCTTTCCTTGGTCATGGGGGAAATAGGCCCGGAGAGTGGAGGCAATTAGCTATAGCAGAAGTAGCCTCAGATGTGGCCTGTGTCGCAGTGTGTCCTCCATCTCTACCCCCTGCTCCTTCTGCCACCATCTTTGATGCTATCAACTCAGGATATCTTCCTTGGCTACTGAATGGCAGCTGCAGAGGCAGTGTGGGCTGTAGGGATGCTAGGGATCCCAGCCCAGGCAGGCCCCTCATGAGCCTGCAGTCCTGCAGGGCAGCCAGCCATGCTGGGAGTCCTTTCTGTCCCAGAAGGGCATTAGTGCTGCTCTTAATCAGCGAGCACAGCTTCCTGGAAACTGTCTGGGACCCCTCAGCCTTCCCTCTAGACCTTTGGCAGCTGAAGTTTCCTCTATGCCTCTCACCTATAGCCCAGGCCTATTCCAAGGACAGGCTTAGAGAGAAACCAAGGAACCAACAGTAAAGCTTAGAAGAGCAACAGGCTTTCCTCAGGGGCATTGTTGCTTGAGCCCCTACTGTGTGCACAACCTGCTGTGTCATGGCCTTCCCACAGCTCTAGGCTGGCCTCCCTCCCCTGACTCACTCTGTCCTCTCTGGCTACCTACCTGCCCTCCCTGTTTATGCCTCCTTAAACCAGGCCTGCTTCTGCCTCAGGACCTTGGCTGTACTCCTCCTCTTGCCTGGGCTGCTCTTTCCAGGATCCCTACACAGCCACTCCCTCACCACTGTCAGATCTTGCCTACAAGCCACCTCCTTGCTGAGGCCTTTTTGACTTTCTTGTAAAACACTCTATCTACCCTTGCAGGACTTTCACCATCTCCTGCTCAAATTTTCTATAAACTTGTATATCTGCTACAGAGTATGTCGTTTGTTTATTATCTCTTTTCCCTTGAAATATAAATTCCTTTGTATTTGCAGAGTTTTGGTCCTGTTCTACCACAGCTGTATTCTCTGGGCCTATAGCAGTAGGCAGTATGTAGTGGATGCTCAGTAAACGTGTGGGGCATGTATGAGTTGCTTTGGCTGTGTGTGGTGCCTGCTCAGAGCATGTACACAGCAGCAGTCATAGCCGTGGACATTATTAGCCATTCTGCAGATGGGAATACTGAGCTTCAGAAGGCTGACTTCATTGTTCCAGAATTGTGGGGTTTATTGGTGACAGAGCTGGGATTCAGACTTTTCTGCTAAGCTTTTGGCCAGCTGTCTGTCTGGTTGAGGGAATTCATGCCAGGTTGGAATTTATGTCAGGTCCCTCTGCTGTATTGAGCTCTTTATGTAGATGTAGCCCTCACCTGCTGCAAGCTCTGAGCCTGGCGGTGTCCCAGCTCTGGGGGTCTCTACTCCAACCTCCAACTGCAAGTGTTGAAAGCTGTTCTCTAGTAGAGCTGAGCAAATGGAGGCCCAGGGAGTTGAGCTCTACTGACCCCTTTAAATTGAAGACTCTTGTCACCTTCCTTCCTTTGATGGAAGCTTATGGGGCAGTAGTGGAGGTGGTGTGGTGGGAAATTCTTTAGCTTTTGCCCAGGTAAGCATTTTCAGACTCTTCTAGCTGCTTGTGTTTTATGTCAGTGTATTTCACTTTCCCTTTTAATCTCCTGGCACATCCAAGTTTATATATATATATATATATATATATATATATATATATATATATTTAACTTTAAAATTTTGTTATGATCACTTTTAGTAGTTCCCTAGTTGTCAAGAAAGCCTGGTGCTTCCTGGTTAGCCTGCTTTGGTCTGAGCCTGAGCAGACAGGGTTGGGGCTGGACCTCCCAGCTTGGCTATGCCAGTTGAGCAGGCATAGGGCCTTTGCTTCTGAGGTCACCTGAGACAGAATAGGAGTGAGGTACCAGGAGACCTGAAGCCCTTTGCAGTTGCTCTGCTCCCACCTGAGTGGTACATTGGGGTGTGAGTGGACATTGACACTCACACTGTGGGAGTGGGGACCCTGACAGGAGGGAGGACTGAAGCCCTGTCCCCCGGCCAGCAGCTCTTTATAAGCACGGTGTGGGAAGCAGTGGTGTGGGGAGCAGCGCAGGGAGGCAGGCAGCTCTGTGCACTGAAACCTACTTGCAGCTGTCTGGAGACTTGAGGGGGCAGGAGGAGGGAGCACAAGGAGATGGAGCTGTTGGGTTGTGTGTGATGGAGGCTGAGAGGACAGGTTGAGGGTGATCAAGGAGGCGCCACGGGGCTCAGTGAGGTGAGCCCTCACCCCTGCCCACCTCCCCCTTTCTCCAGCTGCAGCCTGAGCCCCTCAAGTGCTGGCTCCAGCCCTGCAATTCTCCGGCACTTAAAGCAAAAATAAATCACTGCCAGCAGCTGGTGTTCTGGGTGGCAGCAGCCGCACCATCCCCTGGTCCGACCCTCTGCCTTAGGGCTCCTGGTTCCAGGCCAAAGCCAGACACCTAGGCCAGCGAGGGATGGATGGTAGAGGGCATGGGAGCATGGCATAGTCCAGCAAGGGGTGGGGACTGAGTTGGTTACATGGAGGGCAGAGGCCAGTGCGTACCTGGGACTATAGCAATGTGGGGCTCAAGCCAGGTGGGGTGCTCAGCACTGGGATTTCCAAGCTAGATATGGGGGCATAAACCTACAATCCCACAGGAAGTTGAGGCAAGAGGATCACAAGTTTCAGCCCACCTTGAGCTACTTAGTGAAACCCTGAATCGGGTAAAAAAAAGCAGGTCTTCCTAGAAGTCCAGGCCTCAGCCTTGTGGAGACAGATCTGGGCAGGGCTGGGGCATTGCAAACTCAGAAGGACACCGTACCTCTCTTATACACCTCCTTCAGTCCCAGCCCTGGCTTCTCTGTTCTCTTGGGCCTTTCCCTTCCCTTCTCTTCTCAGAGAATCTTGGAGGTCTTGACTTGTTGAGTGTTGGTGATGCAGGCCTGAGGATGTATACTTTAACACTGCTCATGCTTTCAGCAAATAGCTGACGAGCATGTCCATGTGCTCCACCCGAGCCAGGAGGCTGGGGACACAGCAGTGCGCAAAGCTTCACCTCATGGGGTTGACACCTCAGTGGATCAGGGAGGGTAGAAAAGTATACAGAGACAGGAGGAACCATAGCCTTGGTCCCATTCTTTATTAATTATGATTTTTAATTACAAGATGTTTGCCTATTCCTGATGGAATGTTAAATAGTTGTAAGGGCAAATTTTAGTTCTTAATACTTTATTCATGATAAAGAATTAAACAACTAGAAGCACATCCTTCATTCTCAGCTTGTCATCCCTCCACCCAAAAGGTTTTATGTTTTTGAGGCAGCTGTTAGAGAACCCTTAGATTTTCTGAGCAAGCATTAATATGTGAAGGTAGCTGTTTTAGCTTGCTGACAGCCATAGCCCCCTTCCTTCTTTCTTCCCTGCCTACCATCTTTCTACTTGTGGTATCACTGTGCACACCATGGTTTTCCCTGCACCCGGAGTCAGGCCATGGGGTGTGGTAGTGCCTGCAGAACTCAGGGCTCTCATCCCATCTCCTTTGGACATAGATTGAGGGCTGTGTCACCAAGTCTCTGCATCCTAGAATTGTAGTTGTGAAGGCTTTGAATGTGCAAAACCACTCAAGTTTGCATGTCATGGGTCCTTTGTAAAGTCTCAGCCACTTTGAGACAGAGAACCTGAAACTGGGGGATTGGAGCATTTCGGCACCAGGAGAGCTGCTGAGCCTTTGCTGGTCCTTCCTTCCTGGGATTTCTCTGGTAGTTTAGATGGTCCAGAGTCCTGGCTCCATCCCAACTCGTTCAGAGGCTCTAGGATAAGCCTGGCAGTCTTTGGGTTTTAATTGCCAGCAATATCCCAGCTCGTTCAGTGAGGAGGCTGCCCTACTGTAGCCCCAACCCTAGGACAGGTCCCATCTCCTTGAGGTAAGTCTGGCTTCCACTTAGGGCAGAGCAGGTCCTGCTTGGACATGGAAAGGGAGGTGCCCAGTAGTTCTCTGGGCAGGGTCCTTGAGTTGAGTCCCTGATGCCTTTTCCCTTGGCCTTCTAGAGATAGGCTCACTGGGTCCTTTGTGGTCCTCAGTTAAGGGCAGGCCCCTGCCAGGGATGATCAGACCTGTTCTTCTGCAAGTTCTACATCCTAGTGTCCACTGTCTGCCTAGTCACTCTTTCATTCCTGCAATGGGGCTTGAGAATTATCAGGCCCCTGGTTAGATAGGATCTGATACCTTGATTCTGGCAGAGTGGTAATGACCTCAGTGCCCTCCTCTAAGTCTTAGTTTTCCCATTTACAAAATAGGCATTAGATCCACTCCCATATCTGGGCATCCATTCTCTTCTGCCCTCTGTACTTTGGTTCTACAGTCAGGGCAGGGCAGGGCAGCACAGGGCAGGGCAGGGCAGGGCAGGGCAGGGCAGGGCAGGGCAGGGCAGGGCAGGGCAGGGCAGCGCAGCTTCCTCTCTTCCTGTTCTCCTTCTGCTGTGTGGCCGGAGGCTCAGCCTTGCCATGGTCTCTGCCTGCTGGGTCTCAAGCTGTCAGCAGCACCTGCCTTGTCAGAGCAGCCAGGTACCTCCTAGGGTACTAGGAGACTTAGGGCCACAAGAAGAAGTGTTCCCAGGATGGCTCTGGCATATTCAAGGGGCTACCTGACAGAGGACACCCAATTCCCCTCTTCTTTTCTTTCCTTAGGTGTGAAGGTGTGAACAGGCCTGCTTCTGGTCAGCCCAGCTCAACTGCTCAGGGGTCCTGGCCCTGATCCACAGCAGATGCTCTAGCCCTGTAGTGCCAGGGCATCGTGACCAGGTTCTGGGTCTGTCTTGACCCAGCTGCTGTGTCTGAGGACACTCCAGATCAATCACGGGTAGACATGGGGGAGATTATGTGGACAGCGGAGAGGTGGAGAGAAGGAAACTTGGGACATATGGCCTGAGCCTCTACCCCAGTATGCTGGCCTATGAAATGGGAACATTGGCAGAAGTGAACTGGATGAATCCATGCACCGTGGCCCAGGGGGCTGTACAGAACCAGTCCTTGGGGATGTAAGACAGAACAATTGAGCATCCATTGTCTAAAATATGGGAGCAGACATGTTTCAGATTTCAGAACCTTTTAGGTTTTAGAAAATTTGCATATATATCCCACATCTGAACATAAAACCCATTTATGTTTCCTGTATACCTTAAACATAGAGCCCGTGGGTAAGTTTATATAATATCTTCAATAACTTTGTGTACGAAACTTTTGTGATAGGAAATTTCCCATCTATGGCATCATCATGTCAGTGCTTAAGAGGCTTCAGAGTTGGGAGCATTTTGGATTTGAGAGTGTGAGATTAGGAATGCTCAACTTGTTCAGATTTATTGTCTCCTAGTTCTGAATCCAGATGTCTCAGGTGAGGGTATTGGCAGTGGAGGGGCTGGGGAAGCTATTCCACACCTCTCCTGGCTTCTGGCAGCCTTGGCACCCCTTGGCTTGGAGATGCCCCTCTGTGGTCTCTGCCTCCAAGTTTAAATGGCCCACTCCTGTGGTCTCTCCCCCTACCCCAGGAACTTGTCATTGCATTTAGGACCTGTGCTAACACAGCAAGATCTTATCTCCAGAGCCTTGTTTCTATTTACAAAGGCCTTTTACCCAAATAAAGTCACACAGCTTCCAGGTGGACATAGTGCAGGGTCTACCTGGAAATACTGCTCTGTGTCTTTTTTTTTTTGTAGGGGATGTCAGAAATCGAACTCAGGACCCCGGGCTTACCAGGCAGGCTCTGTGCCACTAAGCTACATTCCTGGCCTCTGCTCTATCTCTTGACTTTTTCTTCTTTAAGAAAATTGTACATTTTTACTGTTTTCCTATCTTTGTTTCTGCTATTTTTACTTTTCAAAATAAAAATAAATAAATAAATAAATAAATGACGTTTGGAAAAAAATAAATAAATACACTATAGCAATCTCTCTTTAAAAAAAAAAAAAAAAAGAAAATTGTACATCTAAGAGTATGGCTCAGGGGCCAGCAAGATAGCTCAGTGGCCTAAAGTGCCTGCTTAGGCAAGCTTAGGCAACCACAGGGATTGCGGTTTGATCCCCGGCACCACATGCTGCGCCAGCCCCCACCTCCAGGGCAGGCCGAGATGGCCATAATATAAATAAATAAAGTTAAAAAAAAAAAACCCAAGAAGAGTATGGCTCAGTGGTAGAACCCTTGCCTAGCATGTGAGAAGCCTTGAAATGACAAAGAAAAAAAAAAAAAAAAACTATTAGAAAAGAGAAAAAAAATGTACTTTTTGAGGGGCAATGCACTTTGGAAATACACAGCATTAGGGTTTGGATTCTTTGGTCTGTGCTTTTTGCTGTTTGTGTGTTCTTGGGCAGATGATCTGTGTCTTTGATTCCTTATCTAAGGAATGGACATAGTAGTGATTCTTTGTCCAGAAGAGAATTTTGGGCAGTCAGAAATCATGGGCAGCCCTGGGACAAGGAAGATGGGAGATGCCTTTTATGATTCTAGCAATCAGCAGAGTGAGTTTAACATCTTCTGGCATTTCCTGAGAGGTGGAGTTTCCATTGAGCCTGTGTCCTCACTTCTATATCTCTATCCAGCCCTCTGCTGCCATTTACATAGTGCTGCTGTGATACCAAGAGCTTAGGTACTCCTGTCTGGGCTACCCAAACAGAAATTTCTGGGAATGGCCTGCCAGGTTAGAGGGGCCTTACCTTTGTGACTTTGAGAGCCCTCCACAGAGTCATACTGGTTCCAGGCCACCTCAGCAAACTTTGTGCATGTCTGCACTCCCGCCTTCCACCACCCATGTTGTCAACATCGATGGCTTTCGTAGTGACAATCTGCATTTCCTTTGGTTTAGAGGGGGACCATCTCACCGTATTGTGTCATCTTGTAGAACTCTTTCTGATAGCCGCTGATTCCCACAAGGAGGGTATTTTCAGACCCTCATCCCCCTTCTTAGATTGAGCCTTCAGGGAGTGGAGTGGGATGATCCTGCCTCATGGGGTGTCTTTTCTTATGCTCCTGGATCTTCACAGCTGACCCAGGGACAGGGAGTGGCTGCCACATCTCACAGATGCCAAATAGCAGAGAGGACAGCCCAGCCTATCTCCCAGCATCCCTGCTGTGCCTGGGGACTGGAGGTGGGCTACACAGACATATGGGTTTCCCCAGCAGCTCACTGTCATCAGAAGGAGAGGCTGGATCTTGCTCCTGTCAGTCTCCTACCCAGACCCTTCTCTGGGTTGCCAGCCAGCCACATCCCCTTGGAGGTAGCTTGTGACTTGTGTGACTGGCCCGATGCTGGGTGTCTTCAGCCCCTCTTTTGGCACATGGCCACTGTCAGGATAGTTTGGGGGTCCAGTGGAGCATACAGTCTAATAGTGTCACTGGGTGCCTTTGTTTCTGAGGAAGTGGCATGACACCTCCCTGAAACTTGGCACCCAAATATAATAATGAGAATGACTGTTTACCCTGGGTCTGCTGGTGCCAGGAGCTGTGCTCAGAGCTTTCCCGAACATTATCTCATTTAATTCTTAAAATGTCCCAGCTGGACAAAGAGTGCAGCTTGTGAGGGGAGGCCCCTGGCAGGTGGCTGAGTAAGATTTCCACCCAGATCCAGAAGCCTCAAGGAGAGGCCTCAGCTCAGTGAAGAATGCCAGGTTCCCCGCTGAGGAACGACAGTGGATGCCCTGGGCCTAAGATGTCTTGTTCAGGGGCATTTCTTGCTTGGAGTGGCAGGGCTAGCTATGAGCCTGGTGGCCTGCATTTAAATGAGGCTGTCTACTCCATTTACTGAACCTCACTTCCTGTGCTGGATTGCCAACTGGTGGTCAACTTGTTACACCCAGTTGAACCAAACTAGTGTGGTGCTGGGTGTGGGAGGCCCACCTGAGGATTGTTGCTAACAGCACAAGAGGCAAAACTGGAGAAGATGTTGAGAGGCTGTTAGGTTTGCTGTTGGGGAGCTGTTGGTTCTCTTGGGCTATTCTGCCAGAGGACCTTGTCATGCTGGCTTCCTTGATGAACTTGGCTGTTCTTGTCCGGGGACGAGCGCAGGACTTCATTGGAATGCCTACGGTTCATTTTGGGGGAGTTCTACTCACCTTGAACATCACTTCCTGACCCCAGAGGGGAAGATGGTGCACTGCTCAGCCTCTTGGACAAACTTGTTGAGTTAGCTTTCCTCATCAGCAGAGGAGCTTGGGACCTCACTGTTGCTGAGGATGGCTGTGGTATTTTATGGGGCGCTCTGGTTCTTACCTTGAGCATTGCTTCCTGGCTCCGTTCAGATCCTCAGCCTGTTAGCACAGATCCTTCATTCTGCTGGCATAGACTTTGTAGCTTTCACCACTGTCCTTTGGGCCTTCCCCGTATAGATCTGTAAGACCCACATGAGAACTGTTGTGGGCTCTAGGCCTCCAGCTGGACTTGTGGGAGGCAAGTGTTATGGGTTATGTGTTATGGGTTCTAGGTTTTCAGCTAGATTTGTGCAGGATATTAGAATCCAGGTCCTCATCTGGATTCTTTGGTCTTTAGTATGTGGACCGATTTCCTGCACTCTTTGAATATGATTATGTGGGTGATTCATTATAAAAGTAATCTTATAAAATGTGTCCTGTATTATATTGTTCTCCCTTGCAAAACTCTGAAACTGTGACACTTCCCTACTCTGAGAAATGGGGATAAATCTCCCTTCTTTTAAACTGTGACTGTACTGGACATGTAACAGGCCAGGCCCTAGGACTATCTGGGAATTCTAAAAGGCAGACGGTCCCCTGAGTTCCATCCATTTTGTAAATGGAAAAATTAGGGTTCTCAGAAAGGGCAGGTGGAGGAGGGCTGACAAGCAGCCTGAGTGATCAAGGCTTTCTTCTCTCTTTGAGCTCCGTGCCCAACATGGTTGGCCCAGGTGTCCTCATTCTTGCTGTGGCCCAGTCTGGGAACTGGCAGACCCTGCTTAGAGGCCATGGCTATACCCAGGCTGCTTCACACCACTGGATTCTTCCCTAGACTCCGGTCATCTGGAGGTGACCACTGAGAGCCCACTATGGGACTGACACTCTTCCATGTGACCCCAAGATCCTTTAGGGGACACTACAGAGTCCTGCCCCATGGTGCAGACTGGCTGTGGACTGTCCAGGGGGAGATCCACATGGAGTCAGGAGGGGAACCAGGGAGGGAGGCAGGGAAGAGACCTAATGGTTGGGCTGGTCCAGGGTGCAGAGACAGGGTAGGGAACAATTCTGTGGTGCCTGGAGGTCATGGCAGCTCTTCTGGCAGTATCTATTTCTTTCAGCATTGAATGTTCCTTCCCATCCTGTGATGTGGTCTGTGGGGTGGCTGTGGCTCTGCTGAGAAGCGTGGAGTTGCTGGACTTGGATCTGTCAGCTGTGCCTGGGTTCAGATTTGCTTTGTGTGTCTCCTCTGCAAGTGGACTGAATGCTGATTGATTGATTGCAGTACTAGGGATTGAACTTTTGCACTGAGCTAGATCTCCAGCCCATTTCTGTTGTTTATTTTGACATGAGGTCTCCTTAAATTGCTCATACAGGCTTTGACCTTGTTGTCCTTCTGCCTCAGCCTCTCAGAGTGCCAAGATGGCAGGTGTAAGCCACCACGCTCAGCTCTCAACTTTTTTTTTTTTTTTTTTCTGAGGTGAAATTCACATCCTATAGAAAATGAACCACTAAAAGTGGACAATTCAGGGCCCTTGAAGACACTCACAGTTTGCTTTGCAAATGCTGCCTCTACCTAGCCTCAAGTCATCTCCCCAGAAGAAAACCTGGCCTAATGGGTAGTCACTTGCTATTTATTCCCCACCCTAGACCTGAAGCCAACAGGCCGCTTTCTCTCTGTGGAGCTGCCTAATCTGGACGTTTAGCTGAGTGAAATCATGCAGCACAGGGCCCTGGAGGCCTGGATTCTTCACAGGGTGTCCTCGCTTCAGGGGCCTGTGTGGGTACCCCCACCCTTCCTCTGTGGTGGACACTGTCCCGCTGTGTGGCTGCAGCACATGGTTTTGTCCGTTCATCCACTGTCAGACCCCATGGCTATCTGCTCTTTTGGCTGTGGGACCAGAGCTTCTGGGAGCATTCCTGAGCATGGCATTGTCTGAACACCTGTCTGCAGTTGCCTGCTGTGTACCCAGTCACTTCCTCCTTTGCTCCACTCACCAACCCCGCACCACACTGGAAGCGTCATGATGGGTGTGTGCCCACCCAGTGCCCAGCTCCTGTTCCCCACTACCTCCTTCCTCTTTCTGGGGCTCAGGCCTCTGCTCCTCACGCCTTTCCTCAGTCAGCCCTGTGCCCTGCACTGCCCCTCCCCATGCTCTGGCTGGTGTCTGGGCCAGGCATTACCCCCCAGTGTAATTGACCAGGGCAGAGCTGGGAATTGGGGCCTCTGCTTAAGGAGGAGGAGAGTGCCTGAGAGACTCACAGTTTCCTCCCAGCAGGTCCATTCTGGCCTGGGGTGAGCCTGTGATGGGCCGAGCATGCTGCTCCTGGCTGTGGGCATGGTTGGCTGCACTTCTGTGGACCTGGGCTTTCCACCTGAAAAGAGATCTTAGGAGTAGCAGTCTCCCTCCTTGGGCTGTGGCTGTGTTGACCCAGGATGACTTGTGCCCAGTTCTGGAAGTGTGGCCTGCTGGATCCCGGGGCTGCAAGGACTCCCCCAGTGCATGCCACCAAGCTCTTGGTGGAAGCAAGAGTAATAAACTGACCACACAAGCTGTGCGTGGTGTGCGCCCAGCATCCCTGCAGGCCTGGTTACAGTCAGTGCTCAGTGTGTGCTCAATTGCAGGCCAAGGCCACAGGTGTGTTGTGTGCCTGGTGGTTCCCGGTCCTTGGGCTGCTATGAAGGGATGCCGAGACAGGCAGATGACAGATCACAGATGCCCCTAACTGACTTCTTTCTCTGGACTCCACCCCAGCTGCAGCCGCTCCATATAGGGCTCCAGGCCCAGCTGATCCCCGACCCCCTAATCAGCCTGTCAGAGCCGAGGAATGGCAGGAGCACAGCCCCCTCTGAGCTATGCCCAGAGAATGCATTTGGAGGGGCTCCAAGCCACCTGCTCCTCAGTCTGGGGAGCTGCTATGGGAGTGTGGGCTTTGTGGACCCTCCTCTCCTTCCAGCCCTGCATCCTCAGGAACAGAACTGCACAAATGGATTCAGCAGAGCCCAGGGCCAGCTGTGTAGACACAGCTAGGCTGTCTCCATGGCAGACATTATAGACATTTGTGGTAGTTTGGACAGATGTGCACTGAGGAGATGGGAAGAGCTTGATGGAGAGGGAGACAGCACAGAGGGCCACCCTTGGCTGTGTGTGTGCTGGGACCCCATGGGGGTCACATTGGTGTGTGAACCTCACAGGCAGAGTGAGAGGAGTACTGCATAGTCAGCTTCACTCTAATAGCTGTATATGAAGTGGCCAGTGTGGAAGGACGTGGACATTCTACATGAGTGTAGGCACATGAGGGTCTGGTGGGCCCCTCCCCTGGGCTCTATTCTGATTCTTAGTAGCTTCCATCCCCTCTCATGTAGCCACTGCTGTCTGAGGCCCCAGCTGGAATGTCCCTTAGTCTCCTGGACCTCCCTATATCTGTTCTTCCAGTTTCCTGTCCCATTGGCTGGCTGCAGGGAGCACGTGCAGCAGGAGTAGCATGCTTAGAAGTTCATGCTATTGGGTTTGGAGAGATAGCTCTGTGGCACAGATGCCTGCCTGGCAAGTGTAAGGTTGTGAGTTCAAAACCCCGATTCCACAAAAAAAAAAAAAAAAAAAATTCTTTGGGCTGGCGAGATGGTTCAGTGGTCTAAAGCGCCTGCTTAGGAAAACTCAGGCAACTGTAGGGACTGCGGTTTGATTCCTGGCACCACATGCTGTGCCAGCCCCACCACCAGGGCAGGCTGAGCCAGCCACAAATAAATAAATAAATAAACAAATAAATAAATAAAATTTAAAGAAGTTCATGCTATTAAGCATCACTGTCACACAACGACCCCAGAAGCTGTGAGACACTCACGTCCCCTTAGTGTGGATGAGTACATTGAGGTGAAGAGAGGTTTAAGGAAACTTTCTAGGGTACCAGAAACTCCCCTGAGCTTAGATTACATAATCCAGCCTTCACAAAGCCAATTTAAGGCCCCCAAGAGTCTGTCCCCCTATCTGGCTCTGCACCCAGGGCTAGCCTGGTTTATCTTGGCACTGTCATTCGGAAACTCAGCCCGAGGCAGTGTCACCCTATGCAGCCTCACCCCATTGCAAGCCTCGCCCTGGGCAGAGCCTCAGCCTTTGTATGCATCACCCCTCTGCACAGCCTCCACAGCTCCTTGCCAGTGCTGAGGTCCCTTCTCCACCCCATTGCCTTTCTCAGGCCCAGGACCACCCACTGCCCTGGGCCCTGTACTGCCCTCATGGGTTTGGGGTTGGACAGGCTCTATGCAGTGAGGGCCACTCCACTTCCTTGCTCCAACTGAAGGCCAAGCATCATTCAGTGTTAGAGGATGGCTTGTCCTGCTCAGTCTCCTCTGTACCCATTTAGCAGACAAGGCTGCTGGGGCTGGGGTACAACTACATAGGACTGATGTTAGCTCTTTTGCCCCCTAGTCTTCTGTTACCCTCTCCATGCAGAGTGGTGAGACAAGTGCTAGGGCCTGGCCTGAGCAGGGAAACATCTTCCCAGGGCCACTCATTTGGACCCATGGTCTATAGAACATGGCTTCTCCAACATGGGAATAGGCGAATACTGAAGGGCACTGCTGGTCACTAGTGGTGGCTTTTCCTGTACCATCTGCTGAGCTGAGGAGAGAGAATGTATTAGAGCAGAAGAGGGGGCCAGAGTTAGGCTGTGGTGTGTCAGTAGTCTTTAGGTTTTTGAAGATCACCTCTCATGCCTCAGTTTCCTTACCTGGAAAATGATAATATATAGCTTGTAGAGCTCTCAAGAGGTTTAAATGAAGGAAACCAGGTACAGTTTTAGGGGCAGTAGACATAGTAAGTGCTCCACAAAGGTAGGTTCCCACTGTGCATTACTGCTATTGCGCACACAGATGTGGTGCCCGTGCCCTGTGCCTGCCCTGTGCTGAGTGATGTGGGGTCCCAGAAAAGAGTCAGGACAGAGTCTTAACTGAGGTGAGGAGAAAGGAGGTGAACATAGTGAATACCCAGTGTGGCCAGGCTGTGGCACAAAGCCCTGGGCCCTGTGTTTCCTGCTGAGAGCACAGCTTGGGCTGAGGCTGGGAGGTAATGGCTATGCGGAGTTCAGGGTGGCCAGCAGATAAACCGTCAGAAAATATTCATTTGTTTCCTTTCCAGAAACTGTCTGTGGCCTCATTGGGCCCAGCAGGGTGCTGGTTGTGCCAGAGGACTCTTGAGGCTGATGGCTTGGTTACGGGCCACGACCACATGCTACCAGTGCTGGATGGGCATCCCTGTGGTGCCCCTGGGATGATGGTTAGTATTTCTCTGTGCCAGGCATGGCTCTAAGCTCACCGATTCTCACAATAATCTTGTCTTATCGCCCCATGGCACAGATGGGCAAAGCAAGGCAGAAGAGGGGAAGTGACCTGCCTGGGGTCTTGCTGTGACTCAGCAGCAGAGCTTGGGCAGAGGTTGTGCACTGGCCCAGAGTGTGCTGGGCTCAGCTTGGAGCCTCTCCAGTTGGTGGCCAGGACCATTGCTTGTGTGGCCCTACCTGTCCTGCTGGGTGGCCCCCTGGGTAGGTCTCTGAATCCAGTCCTGCTGCCCCTTGACTTCTCAGGTGTGCATGGGTCCCTGCGAGGCCTGGCATTGGTTGCTGTGGTTTGCTGGGGCATGGGCAGGGCCAAGGGCTCTCTCTCCACTGCCAGGGCATCACACAGCCAGTGCCATAGAGCTTATCACGTGCCTTGCTTCTTGGTCTGCAGCGTGCACACCTGCCACAGGGGCTACAGCTGGGTGGTGACTCTGCAGGTCCTGCTCTGGGCTGGGCTTCTTGAGGGACCCTCAGAGGAGTGTTAGGACCCACCTTACAGATGAAGACTCTGGAGCCCCTGGAGACTGGCCCAGGCTGAGGCCAGCCTGCTAGCACCTGTCCTCACTGGACTCAGGAGAAGCCTTTGGTTTTGGGATCCCCAGGGGTAGATAGGGGCTCCCCAGAGGCCTCTAAATCAGGGTGGGTGTGGAGGGATTGTCCTGCCAAGGCTGAGGGGCTGGCCCCCTCTCTGAGAATGACAACCAGACATTGGTTCTGTGATCAAAGGCCTCACACACTTGTCACTGTCCTGACTGCTGGGCCCAGGAATCCTTGTGCTGGCCAAGCTGGGCCTCCATGTGGCACTTAGAAGGGGTGGGTGCCACAGCAGATGTCTCTGCTGGGTGTTGGGGCTCAAGCAGTAGGGGGGTGACTGTTCTGGTTGTTCTCACAACCCCACACTGCCCCTGTAGGGCCGAGGGCAAGTGTTTGAGAGGCTCTGATCCCAGGTCATAATTTGGGGGTCACCCAGGGCCCAGATGGGAATACGTTGGTTGTCTCTCAAGGTCACATGTCCATTCCAGGCCATGTGACCCTGAGCAAGTCTCTGGCTCTCAGCCTCCGTTTTGTCATTGTGAAGTAGGAGCCATGCTGACACCTCCCCATAGGGCTGCTCTAGGAGGCAGTTAGGGAGGCCACATGCTGTGGCAGGTGTTCCACAGGCTCTGCTTCTCACAGGCTGCGTGGCCATGGGAAGTCACTTGGCCTTCCTGGCCATTATTTTCCTCATCTGTCAAAAGAGTGTAGCAGCTGCTTCTTCCCAGCTGCCTTCCCTGTGTTGCTGTCTCAGGGCACAGTGAGATGGCCCAGGTAAAGTCCCTGGAACTGTGGGCAAAGTTCCTGCACCAGCTCTCCACTAAGGGCCACCCCAAAGGATGCAGGAGACCTCAGCTTCTCAGGCTTGAGAGCAAGTCTTTGGCCTGGCCCCATCCAAATGGGGGTTGCAGCTCACGGCTGCCTGCAGGGAGCGGATCACTGGCGGTTTCATCCTGAGCACTCTTGTCTGATGGAATATAAATAGCTGGCGATGTTTTCGAGCATGTATAGGAAAGCGCTTGTGGATTGGGCCGGGCCCTCCCTCCCCACCCAGCAAAGGGAGTTGAGGCCGATGAGCTGGCCTGGGGACTGGAGGGAGACAAGAGCTTGTGAATAAATCATCATGTGACCCGAGCTAATGTACTGGCCACAGGCACTGCATGCAGTTAATGCATTAATCGTCCAGAGAGGGTGACTTTTGTGTGGGCGTGGCCCAGTGAACCTAAGTTTGCCGTGTGCCTGCTGTCTGCGGTTCCTATTTTGGGGTCTTGGTGATTTGGGTCACCTCCAGCAATGTTGCCCCCACTCTTGCCATGGGCATCCTCCTTGCCCACTGTCCCCTGAGTGGCCTTCCTGGGCCTCTGAAGGCACATGGCGCTTGGGGACACAGTCAGCATGGCTCACACAGTCTGAGATCTACTCTGACTCTAGTGGCCCTCAGCTGGGACAGGGCTGGATGCTGGGTGGGATCAGGGGCTGTGTGCAGAAATGGGAGTTAAGCGCTGTCCTCTCTCACCTCTCTTTCTTCATCCAGCCTTTTTGCATTCAGTGGTTGGCTTTTTATTTTCTTTGAAGTAAGACTGTCCCAGACTAACCTGCTCCTGTCCTGTTGCCAAGGTGACCAGATCATCTTCGCCACCCTGTGGCCATTGCCAGGCTTGGGTTAGAGACTGTGATGCACACATATGCATATAGCCCTGGACATGGGTGTATGGACATGGGTGCGTGTGTGTACATGCTATTTATACATGTGTACAAGGACAGACATGCGGAGATGCATCTTCGCATGTGCACAGACCTGCTGACACACATGGTGGGCTGCTTGTGTGCTCACAAGTAGCCATGCACACAGACATGTGTCCTAGGCCCTGAGGCTCTGCCATCTGCCTTCTCTGACTCCAGAACCGCCTGCACAGCACCTGAGGGAAACAACTTACCAACCCTACCAGGGCCGACTTCTGCTCCTGCCACCCAACAGCACAGGGGCCCCTCCATAGCTCTCTCCTGAGGAGAATAGCTCTGCAGCATATTCTGTGCTCAGGGGCAGAAGTCTGGGCGCCTATGTGGAGTCCCATGCCTAGTCCATGCATTCTTTGTGCTGTCCTCTTGTCTCAGGTCCTGTGCCAGCATTTCCCAGGCTCACTTCCTGAGATAAACGTCCTGCTCCCAGATCCTTTTCTCAAGCCTGTTTGTAGGGAAGATCTAAAAGCACACATCTTCTCTGGGACATATATGCATACAGGTGTAGGTGTGTCGCTAGCATGGACCGTACACGGTGTTAAGGGCAGGGGCCTCGGTGCTGGGCTCATGCCAGGCACTTAGTGTAGCCAAATGCCATGACGCTCAGTAGCCCTTAGGCCCATTATAAAGATGTGGAGACCAGGGTGGGGATTAACCACATAATTGTGTGCCCACTGGTGGATGTAGGCAAGTGGGCACCGGATCCTCCAAGGCCTCAGGCAGCCTCTGTCCCCTCTGGGTGCCGGCTTGAGCATGGAGTGGGTAGCCTATCATCTTTACAGCTGGCAGAGCATTTCTGGCAGTGTTTGCCATGCCTCAGGGGCCCCTCCCATGCCACTGGGCATTGCAGTCCCTTTTGGAGCCTGTTTCTTCCTCTCGGAGCAGGGAGAGACCCTGCTGGCATCTCATAAAGTTGTAGAGAGCTATACACAGCAGGTGTGGAGCAAAAGCTCTTCCTTCCTGACAGACAGGGGCAGGCTTTTCCTGAAGCGCTCAGTGGCTTGGGGGTCTGCTGGTCACACCTATGCGCACCTGAATAGACCTTGTCCTCCTAGGGCAGGGTCCCCTGCCACCCAGGAACCCTGTAGCACCGGTGTTCTATAGGGCTCAGGGAGGGGCGGCAGCCCACAGTCACGCTGTGTTCACACCTCACAGGCTCCACCTGCTGTGGGTTCCTGAGCCATGCTCCTCACAGTGCCAACTGACCGCTACCCAAGAGCAGGGGAGCTGTGTAGTCAGGGAAGGCTGCCTGTAGGAGGTGGTGCCCAGTTGACACCTATATGAGGTGGCTTTCATGTCTGCCAGAGACAGCAGGGCTGGCAGTAGGTCCTGGGTCTATGTTCCTACAGTTCTGGAAGCCTTGGGTTCCTGTCTCTACTCTGCCGTGGATCAGCTGTGTGGCCCTGGACATGGTGCTTGGTCTCTCTCAGCCCCAATTTCTTGCCCCTGTAATAAGCAGCAATAACAGGAATAGAAGTGGCATGGGTGTCACAGTACTGGCTATTCCTGATGACAGCATGTGTGCAGAGACAGACGATAGGGTCGGAAAAGCCTGTGAGACATTAAGAGGTCAGTGCCTTGGTAGTGGGGGTCGGAATAGCTTCAGGGTGCCCCAGGCTCCTGGTAGTGAAATGAGGCCATGAGAGCTGCCCTTTACCAGGTATTAGATGAGAAGGCTGATGCTGTCCATACCATCCAGAAGTATCCGCAGTTTCATGTTCTGGACCTGTATCTCTGGTCCAGGTGGATCTTCCAAGCTCCAACAACTGTGGTTTGGCTTGAGAGTGAGTAGCTGTACCTGCAGAGGCTCCTTGGGGTGGGGAAGGGGTATGTGGTGGTCCTGCCCCAGGTTTCTCAGGTACCCTCCTGCCCCATCTTCTCATTGCTCCCCTTCCTCTCCTGCAGACTCTGCCACTTGTCCTGGCCTCAGGGCCTTTCTACCTCTGCCTCTACCTCTACCTCTGCCTGGAGCCTTGGTTCCTGCTTCAACGCTGGCTCTCTCCTGGCTGGCCTTGAATCTTACCATCCTGGTGGCCAGACAACATCTCTCACATTCTGTGTTTTCTTCTGGGATTTCTGTTTGTATCTGTTAGGATACCAGGGGCACAACTTCCTTCCTTCCTTCCTTCCTTCCTTCCTTCCTTCCTTCCTTCCTTCCTTCCTCTCTCTCTCTCTCTCTCTCTCTTTCTTGTGGTACCAGGGATTGAACTCAGGACCTTGCGCTTGCCAGGCAAGTGCTTATTCTACTGAGCTATCTTTCTGGCCCCTAGGGGCACAACTTTCTACTGGTTCATGCCATATCATGCACATAACCAGTGCTCTGAAAGGACATGTCTGAGGAATGAATGGGCAAATGAATGCAGGAGCAGGCAGGCTGCCCTGCCATTCTTTGGGTGTGGCCCTCCACGGGACCCAGATGAAGCCCAGCTTTTGCCTTTGTTGCTGTGCTGTGGATGCTTTTGACCTCCTCTTTCTTGGGACATCTCTATATTCATGAGGGAACCTCCGTAGGACCACACAGGTTCCAGACACTGTGAGCTAAGGCCTCTCTCAATGCACTGTTTTGTAATTAGCATCTGTTGCCTGATGATGCCTCAGTCTGTGGGACCTGTCAGAGGCTCTGACACCAGCTGTGCTCCAGGCAGGAGGGAGCAGGTGCAGCCCTGGATGCCTCATGGTTCCCTGCACCACGGTGTGCCTAGCAGGGAGCTGCTGTGGGCCATGGTGCTTCCGCATTGCAGAGGGACCTGTGCAGGACCCTGTTTGCAGAGCGGCAGGGAAAGTTCCAGTTCCTGCCTCTTCTCTGAAGTTCACAGACTGTCTGACAATCCCTGGGCTCCATGCAGAAGACAGGACAGCTGGAGGAGGCAGTGGTTCCTCTCCTGGACACTCAGGGATCTCAGGAGTTGCCAACAGTGTTCTTTGGTTTCACTGATCACTAGTTCCATCAAAGGACAAAACTGCAAACATTGACTGTATAGACCGTAGCTGACTTCCTTTTACACTCTAGCATCAGGCAATATTTCGTTATTTTTTAAATTTTATTTTTTAAAGAATATAAAATGGTAAAAAATTAGAAACAATACAAAATTTCATAAACAAAGTGATAGGAATTTGACAGTGGTTGTTGTATTGCATAATGTTATCTTCAAATGAAATACTTCATTCTTCAAAAGAAAGTGCTCTGTGACCCAGGAAGAGGAGGTCAGTTTTATAGGCAGGAAAATACTGAAGAAAGCAGAAACAAGCAAAAACTGGATTTATCATTTCAAAGTGACTTTTCTTATAGAGTAGGGATAGGAAGACAGACAATAGAAAAATAACTGAATAGTTAACATCAGATTAATCAGGTTATATTTTTTTTGGGGGGGGGGTGAAGGCAAAGAAACCTTCATCATTATACTGATTGAAAGTGTCCCGTTTGGGAAATTTTCTGTGACCTTTCATTTCTCCTAGTTTATTGAAAGGACAGATAAAAAGCTCAGTTTCAGCTTGGTGACCTGGAACTTTAGCATGAGTGACTCCATTTTGATCTTTAGTCTTATCTGTGGAGGCCAGGGAAGGAGCTTAATGCAAAACAATGTCCTCTTGCCACTCCTGGAGTACCGGGAGTGCTCACATGGAGTCCCAGCACTCAGGAGGCTGAGGCAGGAGAATCAACATGAATTTGAGGCCAGCTTAGGCTATACAGTAAGTTCAAGGCCAGCCTGAATTACGCAGTGAGACCCTGTCTTAGAAAGGACTCCCTCCCCAGCAATGTCCTCTTGTCATATTTACTTAACTCCTTGATTCCTTCCTTAGGTTCAGCTGTGGCACCCACCAGAGCTTATTCTAGCCCTGCTTGCCTTCTGTTCAGCCTCGTCTCCTTGGGCAACCTTCTGTGGCCTAGATGCTAAGAGCTACATCTTAGCTCTGTGCATTAGTTTTCCAAACTTGGCGGGGTTGCAATAGCTGCACCCAGGGCCACCTGCCTGGCTACTGTGGGAGAAATGCCCAAGCCAGGTCTTCTAAGTCTCCCAGCGAGGGTTAGAGGGCCAGGAGGACCCAGTTGCCCGCAGGCTTGGCCTAGAGCCCCCTGCTGGCCATGCAGAAAGGTGATATTTCCTGGCCCAAAGACTGTGGGGTTTGAGGATGATAGTCCTCCCCCTGCCTGCTGGGGCTCCCTGGTGTGAACAGTTAATAGGAGCAGGGGATGGGAGACTGCCACCATCTCCCTGTGACAAGACGACTGGGACCCCAAGGGACCTCTCAGTTGACAGTGGCAAAACTGAGGCCAGACTGAGTGGTGATGAAAGTGTCCCATAGCAAGGGGCAGGGAATGGTTCTAAAGAAGGCAGCAGCCCTGTCTGCCTTCTGGCATTGCAGGTCTCAAGGACGTTGTTGGGGAGCACAGGGGTGGGATCCTGATTCTAATACTCTCCTCCGCCTTCCCTCAGAACCAGGCCCCAGGTCAGGGCCCCTCAGTTAGGGCAGTTAGATCCAGACCTCATGCTTGGGGCTCTGGCTTAGAAGCCAAGACTCAAGAGAGATAACAGCTCCCAGGGAAACACAAAGGATAGGGGATTGAAATTGGGTATTGAAGCCTGTGGAGGAGTTTGAGGGAGAGTGGGGAAGAAAGGGCATTGGGTAGGGGTTGTGGCATGTGGCAACAGAAGGTGTAGGAAGTAGTTCTTTGAAGTGCCTTTCCTGAAGAGTGACCTCTAGGCATTGCCATGTGCCCACTGGCTGAGTGTGCCCAGCCAGCCTTCTCACTTCCTGATCTGCCATCTTCTCATCCTGCCATCCAGCCATATGGTCTCTGCTGCATCCTCTTTCCCTAGCAAGCCCAGGTCCATGCCCTCTGCCTTCCTTGGGCAAGTCACTAGCCAGCCTTGGGGCCTTCGTCTGTTGTCCCCATGCACTGCTCTCATTCAGGACTTAAGTGACATCTCCTTAGAGATGTCCTCTGACCTCTGGGAAGTTTTCCACTGGTCTCTGAAAGTATGCATGTCCTTTTCTTCCCCATGCAGTGTTTCGTCTGTCTTGCCCATTGGAGCAAAGGCCCCAGCTTAAGGTCTGGACACAGCAGAGATTGTGCAAGTGCTGCTGGCCAGCTGGGTGGGGGCTGAGGGCACTTGGGCTGCATGTGGAACACAACCTCCTGGTGTGGGCCTGGCTGCATGCTGAGGTCTGGCTGTGGCATGGTCCTGGGATGTGGTGACAGCCCTTGGCAGGGCCCTCTCCCCCTGGTCTCTCTACCTTGACAAACTCAGTCTCTGCCCAGGCCAGAGTAAACCCCCAGCCTCTTGGAGATTTTCCAGACTCTCCTAGGAATTTGTCTGTTCTGAAAATAAGGCCAGACATAGAAAACAGGCAAGGAAGAAGGGAAGTGAAGAAAACAACCATCACAGTGTTCTGCTAGCACAAAGTAGGCAGGCCTCCTGTGGGCCTGAGACTCTGACCTGGCAGGGTTTCCTCCATCAGTGGCAGAGGCCATTCCACCTGGAATATCCTCTGATGCAGAGAGCAGAAGCCAGGCACTTCATTCCAGGGGCCCAAGAAACACCGGGGAGAAGCAGCAGAGGAGCCAGAGAAACCTCGGAGGCATCATGGAGGAGGTGTCCTTTGAGCTTAGAGAGTGCACTGAGTCCTGAAAGGCAGAGCAAGCATCCCCCCAGGCCATGGAGAGGGGTCAGCTCACATGCTGGTGGATGTCCCTGAGCTGTTCAGGGTCATGCGATCCTCAGTGGAGAGCCCCGCCTCAGCTTTCTGCTCATTCTTCCTGCATCCTGCTTTCTTGTTGATTTATAAGAACTCTTCATATATTGAATATATGAATACATGAATCCTGTTTATTTATTATTTTTTAAATTTGTGTATCTGGTACATGGCCTCCCTATGCAGCTCAGACTCATAGTGATCCTCCTGTTTTCAGCCTCCTCAGCACTGGGATTATAGGTGTGTGCCACCATGCCTGGACTTAGTAACCGGTTCAATGTGCCCTGGGGACAGGGCTGGCATGGTATGTGGTGCCTTGGATTGAACCCTGGGCCCTGTGTTTGCCTAAGCAGGTGCTTAGTCTGCTGAGCTATCTCACCAGCCTATGAATCCTTTTTTGTAACAAATACCTATCATTAACATTTCATTTATGGTGGGTGTGGGTAAGCAATGCCATAAATGTTCTTATGTTGGCCATTGCTCAGTCTTCTTTGATGGGCCTCCTGGTTCCAGGCTGCTTCCTGTTTCTGTCATCCAAGTATTCACTTTCCTGTGCACTTGCCAGGTGCTCAGGAAATGCCTGAAACTTGGATTCAGCTGAAGCTTGGACAAACAGCTGTAGGAGAAACAAGCTATACTGCCTTTGCCCATGGAGGTCCCTCCCCTGGGCATTTGCTCACTTTTCCCCTCCTGACAAGGTCCAGCCAAGGCCCTGGTGGGCTCTGTGCTCCCTCTGGAGTGAGGCAGGAGCCTCAAGATATGGTGGGGACAGGAAGTTACCAACTGGGGAACACCCATGTGCTAACTCAGCCTTGTGATGAGTATTATTATTAGTCGGCGTATCTTATAGTCAAGGAAAACAGAATGCAAGAAGGATCTGTGAGTTGTCCCAGGGCCACAGAAAAACGGACAGAGATAGAATTTGAGTTGAGGGCATAATGTTCCAGAGCTCTTGTATTTTCAGACTTTGCTGTGGCCCTTGAGAGCCCATAGCATACAGGATCAAGCCCAAACTTGTTAAGATAACATCCGAGGCTCCTCAGGCCTCAGTTTCTCTCCTTGGTCGGTGAAGTATCTTGGCCTCCAGCTGGGCACTTTGTACGTGTTCTCTTTCTCCGTTCTTAGGTGACAAGTGTCCTGTCTGTCTCTTCACTCACACCAGCCCCAGATCTCCTAATATGTGAGGGTGCCTGGTTGGAAGGGCGCTGTGTGACACTGCCCCTCTCCCGCTGGTTTGCACACGAGTGGTGAAATTCAGAGGTGGGGAGCACCCACTCCAGGGCCAATGGTGAGGAACAGTGCTGGGCTCTGCTCTTAGGTCTTTGGAGCTCCAGAGGCCTTCATGAAACCCTGGGGCAATTGGAAGCATGTGTTCTGGCTCCTCCCAGGTGCTGTGGTCCAAACCAGGCTGAGCTCTCTCCATTCCCTTTCCACTCCTGAACTCACTGAAACCCCTCTGCGTGCTTCCCTGGCCACTTCCCACTACCTCACTGGGTTACTAAGGACCGTGATGTGGTTGTGGTTGCACTGTGATTCCTGGCTTTGATGCCATCTGCCTATCTAGGCAGGGCATCCCATGAAAGCAAGTGCCTTCTGACTTCTCTGTAAGTCTGTAGTGCCCAGTGTTCAATTTGACTTTGGGCAAACCATTAGGAAAGACAAACTGCAAGAAGAAGTCTCAGAGAGGGTCAGAGGCCACAGCATGTTGGAGCAGAACCTGTAGCTCCTTGAACCCCTAAGTGCCACCCGCTCCTGTGTCACCACAAAGCCTAGAGATGGGGCACTGCCGTCTTAATGACACCAGGGGCCTTGCTGCTTCCATGGGCCTGGTGCCAAAGACATCCTATCCCCTTTCTGTCCTCCCTCTAAAGGATGTTCTCAAGATAAAAATACTACCAGAGCATTCCCTGGTGTCTGGTATAACTGTCTTCCAAACTGGTGGAGTCAGAGCCTCTTGCCTTGGCCTCACCTCAGGGCCCAGAGGGTGACTATCCACCCCTCCTGGCTGTGTGGTGTGGCCTAACACTGAGGTCAATTGTCCACCCCACCACCAGGCTACAGGCAGCAGGGATCACCAGGGCATGTCCTGAGCACCAAAGACCAAGGCGTGCCAGGTGCCTGCCAGGGGTATCTTCTGAGGGTGGTCAGGGGCACATTAGCTCTTCACTGCTGGACTTGCACTTCTGTGCTTAGCAGCCTGAGAGGGTGTCGAGTCCCAGGGCTGCAGTAGGAGGGCCTGCACTTAGTGTGTATCTGCTGTGTGTTTGCTTCATGAGTCCAAGGATGGATCACCACGAGCCAGCATAGAAAGGTCCCCTGGCGGGCTCGGCCACTGAGGCTGCCTCCAGATTCCTGCTGGTGCCAGAGCATGTCCCTGGCCCTGTGCCTGGTCGTATCATCCATCATCACCTTCAGTTTCCCAGGCACATCCGCTGGGAGGCCAGAGAAGCTGTCATTGTCACCCCCATTTTCTGGAGCAGGAAGCTGAGCCTCAGGAAGGGGAAGTGCCCTGCCCTGTCTCCTGGGGTACTTTCAACCTTGGCCTTGCTGGCATGGTTTGGCACTGCGAGAGTTTAGCCTTGCTCTTACTGTGGGCTAATCAGGCTTGCCTGGGTCTCTCTGTCCAGTGGAAGCTCTGAACACAGCCAGCCTCCCCTGCCTAGGATGGTGACCACAACCCAGAAAGTGTTTGGTGAGCTAGGATTGGCTCACACTGTGTGCCTGGGAGGAGGAGCCTGGACATGGTGGTGCCTATAGACCTAGGTCCTTATCTCCATTCCAGCACTCACAAACTCTGTGACCTTGGGCAGCTCACTTTTCTGCTCCAAGCCTCTATATGATGTGAAGGTAAGCATAGGTGAGGACAAATAGGGCTAGATTTGTAGGTTGGGGAAAGCCTTTGTCAGTGGGATCAGGAGCCAGGAATGAGATTGAGAGAGCATATGATAGACTGATGGCCCAATGGGAAGTGGGGAGAGAACGCTTCCCACCTCTGCTTTTTCTTCTGAGTCTTCTTCTGCTCCCCATTGCCAACTCTAGGGGATCAATCTCTTTCAGCCTTCATTTGACCATCAGGTGTGTGACATCAGTCTGTGATGGAGCTTTCCCAGGGCTTTGCTTTCTTACCAGTTCTGGGAGTGGAAGAGCTAAGAGACAAACAGTGGTCATAACAGATACTCAGGGACTGACGGGGGATCGGGAAGCAGAGGCTGAGAATGGAGAGGCTTACCGAGGGGAAGTGACTCAACTGAAGTCATATACATTGTGAGGGGCAGAACTAGGGTTTGAGCCCATGTCTGTGTGCCTCTAAATTTATTATTCTCACCTGCCCTAGAGGTTTATGATGCAGAGGTGACTCACTAACCATTCCCTTAATCCCAACCAGAAAAGCCAGTGTGATGGTATAACAAACTAGACTCCCTATGCCCATGGAGAGGGCAGGGCCCCATGGATCCAATACCTGGGAGGTGGGGGCCATCTCAGATGGCTGACCTCTGGAAACTCAGAGCCTCTCCCCACAATCTTCTCTCATGAACCTCACAGCAGGAAAGGCAGGGATCCTTTGACAGATAGGAAGTTTATGTTGAGGCATTGCAGGCCCAATATGGGTGTGTATATGGCCATGCAAGTCCCTGGCAAGTTACTATGGTCTACTCACCTGTATAATAATCAGTTTACCCACTCATTCCTCTGCTTATTTATCTATCCCATTTTCTCAGACACCCTAGTCACCCATCTACTCATCCATCTACCCACCCATCCATCTAAACATTTATCTATCCACCTGTCCATCTGTCCACCCATCATTCATCTGCCAATCTGTCCATCTGTCTATCTGTGTTCCCATCCATCCACTTACCTGCACATCCACCCACCTGTCTGTCCTTCTGTCTATCTATCTATTCATCTATTCATCTCTCACCCATTCCCCTACCTATCTGTTTTCTAGCTCCCCATCTGTCTACTCACACACTTATCCAACCAACTGCCCCAGGGGTGGCATTGGGAAGGCTTGGAAGGTGATAGCTCAGGGCACAGACAGTCTGGGTCTAGAGTTCCCTTGCAACTCCAGGACCATGATTGCAAACCTATAACAACAGCAGGCTGTTTGTTGTAATTGAAAGCTCTAAAAGGCTCACTATCACTAGTCTAGGAGAATCACATTACCTACTTCACTGGAAGGGAATAGCAATAGTTTCAACCTTGTGGAGTCCAGGGATTACAGGAGATGATTAAACACTTACTATGATATTTTCTCTGAGGACTCATCTGATTGCTCTCTCGTCTGCGTCTAGATAATCATCTTGGACAGGGCTTGAGTGATGTGAACGTGTGGGGGTATCGGAGCTGAGACTGGAGGCCACCCAACCTCCCATGAGACTGGAGGAAGTGAGCAGCAATGTGGGCTCATGTAGGAAGTTTGGAGCCCCCTGAGGAGAGCAGAAATGTGTGCAGTAACTTGGCTTTGCTCTGTCCTTTAGGATCTACAGGTGATTGGATTCTTCTCTGCGGGGGCCTGAAAAATGGCACCTGCTGCTAATTCAGCCCTGAAGATGGTCACTTGCCCACTCAGCACCATAACTTAGAAGATAGGATTCAAGAGGTAAGATTCAAATTCCTGATGTGCACCTGTGCTGCTCAAGGTCCATCTTTCAGACACTGTTGGTGCCTGCGCCCACCGACTTGTTCATCTTTTCTTCTGCCTATCCGCCTGTCTGACCCCTCACTCACCTTCCATCCATCCAGTAGCTCTATCTGTCATACATCTACCCATCATCCTCCTACCCACCCACCCACCCACCCTTCCACCCACCCACCCACCCATCTCTTTATCTACCCACTGACCTACCTATCTATTCTCCCACTCATAATCCATGTACCCACCTGCCCTATCCATTGATTACTCATTTCCCTAACACATTCATCTGATTAACCATCCAAGCACCCACCTCTCCATCTACCTAACCCATGCATCTATGTAGTCAGACCTATCTATCTACCCACCCACCTGTCAGCCTGATTTATCTGTTCACCTACTTGGCCACCCACCTGTGTATATATGTCTCTTCATTCATGGTTCTATCACCTTCTCATTTATCCCTCTAATCACTGCTCATGCAGTGATCGTCCTTTTCTTTCAGGCTAGGAACATTTCCTGGTTCTTTCTGTTGGGCCTGCATCAGCCTTTCTGGCTTCTGAGGTCTATCAGAATTGGGGCCAGACAGATCATCTCTTATGCAAGAGTGCAAAGTAGAAAATGGCTTCTGACCCTAGCAGAAAAATCCTAGGACTAGAGAATTTCAAAAAGACCTCATGGTGAAGAAAGAGGAGGAAGAGGGCTTAGAGAAAAGGTGCCATATTGGCTATGTGGTGCTGTGGGTGCTAGGATGGGAGGTTGGTTTGGAGCCTTTCTGGGGTAGAAGCTGCTGGAGGGCCCAGAAGACAAAGGTCCCAGTGCAAGTAGTTTAGTCGGAAGTAAACTCTGGGTGTTCCAGAAGGCAGTGAGGGAGTTACACAAGGAAGATCAGGAATCAACCAGAGGAGTGTTATTGACCTACAGCAGTTACTATGGGGGCAACCAACTGGTATTTCATCCAACTAGCTAGCCAGGCAGAGGCCTGCAATCCACCATATTCAGAAATTTGAGTGTTGCTTCTGTTCCTGGTGGCATCAGCTGCCCTGTGCCTATGCAGAATGTGCTTCAGGGGCCAGAGGGGATTTTCAGGCAAGAATGTGATGGTTTGTTGGAATTGGGAAGGTGGGCCTATGGTGGTGAGGGCTCAGGGACAGAAGAGCCATCCCTTGCCACAGTACATCCTGACTATGGTGACCTCCTGTCCTGGGCTTCATGGGCTTGAACACAGAAGGCCTGTAACTTGCTGTACCTCACTGTCTGCAGGCTGTAGGTAAGCACACGGCCAAGGCTAACAGAGCCTCTGTCAGTGCAGTCACTCCTGGACTGGTTGTTGGGCATGAGAGATCATCTTCCTCTGGAAGTATCAGCTCCCTACCAGCTCTTCATCCCCCTCCACATCATGCTAGGCTCTCGCTGGACAGCCTCAGTTATCTTTCTGGCCCTCTACTTCCTGGATCTTGACATGTCACACCAGGGATACCCCTCCTCACTGCCCCACATTGACAGTCTGCCTCCACTGTGGTTCTACTCTCTGGTCAATGTCTGGCATGAGAGAAAATTTTGCACACTCAGGCTTCCTGGCCTCTGATTTACTGTGTGGTAGCCTGAGAGCCTTCCTGGAGCCTCTTAGGCTAAGCCTAATGCATAGTGACTGGATTAGGAAAAATTCTGGGGTCATCTTGGATGCAATGAAAAGTTCTATGATTGATTAGTGATGTCTGTCATAGGCTGGAGGTGGTGGAAAGGGGGAGAAGGGGAGGAGGTGCCAGTGCATATAGGCTACCAACTGCCCTTCCCTGCATGAAGTATTTTTAAGGAATCTTTGTGAGATAATAAGTATCCAATCTCTGGATGTTCCAAACCAGGGCAGGTAGCCATGATTCAGGACTGATGGGGGTCCCTAAACTTCTGGTTATAGGTATGAATCTAGAGCTGTTTGTATATCTTGTCCCCAGATGGAATTGCAAGGTCTACAGGACTGAGATGAATACAGTGCCACACCAGGGACTGCGATGCTGGGATGGTGTTTCATCCCCACCCCTAGATTGGAAGTGCCACTCTTCCAAGGTGCCCTCTGTGAGTTTCAGTTTCCTCACTAGGAAATAGAGCTAATACTTAGTCATAATGTTATTATAGGGATTAAGTGAGTAAGTTTATCAGAACTTATACAAGAACACTTGGGAGCGGTTAAGTGGTCTGTGTGTTTTGGCCACTGAGCTCATAGCATTGCAGGTCCAGGCAGTCAGGGACTCTGATGGAAGGTCTGCTGACCAGAGCCCCACCAAGCCCTAAGCCTGTTCTCCCTATCATTGCTTTCCTGGCCCTGGGAATGTGGACCCGGGCCCTGTCTTGACTCCTCCAGGATGTTAGAGAAACCTGAGGTGCCCAGAGCCTCCGGGACTGGGCATGGGGTGTCCTGCTCCATCCGGAGGCCCCTCCCAGTGACTCTTAGGCCCCACCCTTGGGTCAGGTGGCAGCTGTGGTGTGGTGTCCTCTCTATAAGCTCCAGCCCAAGTCCAAGCTGATATTCCCAGCACATCGGGCGATGGGAGGCTGCGTTTGTGGTGCCGTGAGTAGCAAGAAGCAGATGGCTTCACTGCTGGTTGGGTCTGTCCCTTCGCCCTTGAGCTCTGCCTTCTGATGGGCTTTGGGCCTCCCCAGTGTGGAACTGATCTGTCCAGCTCAGGTAGTGCCTGGTATCCTTCCCTTCTCTCTTCTGGTGAGGCTTGTGTACCCCACTGGCCACCTCGATCTTCCCAGAGTGGTCTTAACCTGTCTTGATCTGGGACAAGTCCCTTTTCCTCTTGGCTTTGGCTTTCACATCTATAAAATGCAGAGCTGGCCTCCTTGCTTGCTGAGGCCTCTTGCATCAAAACAAATCCTCCGATTCCCTTTCTTATCTGATTTCACCATGTGCATCCTATCGAGCCAAGAGTCAAAGAGACCTGCACATCTCTGGCTGAGGGGACTGACCTACATTTCTTAAAGTGAGCTCTTGAAAACTGCACAGTTGTGTAACCTTGTTGCCATGCTTGTGCTGTGTGGGAGTGTCCTTGGAACCTCGGGCAAGCTTGGCTTGTGGTGCTGGGTTTTTGTCTGAGTTGCTTCTGAGTCTTCTTTGTGGCTCTGTATTCATTTAACTGGTACCCAGTGAGGGGACTTCCCAGACTTGTGGTCTGCCTGTCACATGCACACGTGTGCACACACACACACATACACACACACACACACACACACATACTTATTCATATGTGCACCCATGCACACCTGCATATGCAATAGAGGGGGGTGTAAGAGGCCAAGGACTGATACTCAGTTTCTGGGTGTTTTCAACTCTGAAAAATGGAGGAGCAGGTGTGAACTTGACCTTGTTGATTTTCTCTGTGTGGTTTTAGGAGGAACGTCAACAGAAGTAGGAGTTCCCTGGCCTGTCTGTCACTGTCTAGGTGGGTCCCACATGCCCAGCCCTGGTGGAGACTCCACGAGCCATTACAGCACCCTCCCTATTGGTGGCTGGCCAGAGACAAGGCCATTAGGCTGTAGAAACAGGGTGCTGGGCTGGGTTGTCTGGCCTTTGGTTCTCATGGTTCTGTTCTCCGCAGGCTTTGAGCTGCTGAGAGCACGAGCTGGAGCAGCCATGACCCGCTGGATGACCCTCCAGCCCTCTAGGCCACGCAAGCCCACCCCCTGGGATGTGGCAGCCTCTCGCCGGCGCCTGAGTGCACCAACCCTGGCCGCCTTCCCCTGGAGGGCTCCACAGTCTGGGGCTGCGCCATGTTCCCAGCGCAGTCCCCAGGTTCCCCAGCCCTGTCAGCCCTCTGCCTCCTGGCCCAGGCAGCAGCCGCCACCATTACAGCATTGGGCCTCAGCTCCTCAGACTCATGGTGAGGTGGTCAGCTGGAGCATCTGTTGGGGGGCAGTAGCAGAGTGGAAACAGGTGTCCTGGGGAGCTGGAGGTCCCTGGAGGGAGACTTTGCATTGGACGCAGGTGGTTTGAATCTCCTGCTGGTCTTGGCTGTGTGGCTTGGTGGTAGAAGAGGGCCTTTAACTTTCTCTGAACCTCATTCAGAGAGTAGAATTGATGATAGTCGTGGGTTGCTGGAGGGTGACCTGAGGGCAGTGGCTGTGTCTGGCTCTTCCTGTGGCTCTCAGGCATCCGTTGCTGGAAGTGCATATTCCTTTCAGGCTGTGAATTCAGTGAAGGGCCGCCACCTAAGCATGCTTCTCATCTGGCCAGTCATGTGATCTCACTTTCATCTTGAGTCAGGAGCAGAGTTTGGAGGCCTCGTCCCCTCTAAGACCTGGGCTCCCATGGACTTGGCCAGGAGCATAGCAACACAGAGCTGAATTCAGATCTTGCCATCTCTTGCCCAGGGCCTCAGGCAAATCTCTTCCAGTTGCTGGGTCTGCAATATGGGGTGACCACCTTCTCCCTGGAGGGCCCAGGGGATTTTCAGTAGCTCTGGGACCTTCTCCTGGAGGGCCTCAGTGTCTTCCTGATAACATGATGGCAGGTGATCAGAGCCCTGACACTCCGTTGGCTCTGAGCTCATGGTATGATGTGTTGGAATTGGGGTCCCCAGGAGGCAGGCATGTGCCCAACTCCTTAGTGTTCTGCCCCTATAAGGAGCCCTAGCTGTGCCTTGGAGTCCAGCCTAGTCCAGCCCAGGCAGGCTGAGGTACTGATGGTACAGGACCAGACCACAGGACCAGGCAGTCTCATGACCCCTAGCTCAGGCTGGCTCTGCTGGCCCGAGGGGAGCTTGTAGGGCAATGGAGGAAGGGATCCAACTGGGCGTTCCAGGCCTGAGAGCAAGATTTGTTCTGCTGGCTGTGGTGTACTAAGAGAACTGTACACATAGTGTGTAGAGCCAAGTTACCCCATATGCCAGTAGGCCAAGGGTAATGATGGGAGCAGGTGATGCTCTGCAGGCTCCCATGTGCTGGGGTGGTGACTCTGTGGTTCTTCTTTAGGGATGAAAGAAGCAGGCATTGGAGAGAACCCTAGGCTGACTTTGAGAAAACCCTAAGTGAGCTTTGATTGGGCCTCAACTCTAGGACCACCTCTCACCATCTCTAGTGACAGTGAGATCACAGGCATGACCTATTGTTGTGCATAGGGAGGCACAGTATGTGAGCTGTGGGAATGTCAGGAGTGTAGAGTATGGGTGGGGCCCCACTTGGTGTGTCTGAAGTGATGGAGGACCAGGGGGTAAGGCAGTTACAATGAACAAAGGAGGAAAGGCCTGCTCTCAGAGCTGGTGCTATCACCATCAGGTCCCAGGCCAGGCAACCCACATGCATCATCATAGCTATTCCTGCTATTGCTACTTCAGGGGTGGTTCAGTGCCATGGGATGACTGTAAGATGGACCAGGCAGCTCTCAGGCACAGAGAGGCCTCTGGGGATAGCACATTGGAGCCAGTCTGAGGGTGGCAGGAGGATGTGAGGTAGAGGGGTATCCAGCAGGGAGAGCAAGGAGGCTCAAGGCAGTTCTGGAGGGTCATGGGTCCTGCCTGTACAGATCCTGCAGGTCCCAGAGGGCCTCTGGCTTTAAACAGAGAAGGGACGGGATTTAATTTAGCCTATGACTACTGCAGGGTCTGGTACACATGCAGGGTGGTGCGTAGGGTGGTCCTCGGGCTAGGTGGGCAGTGATGGGGAGTCAGGCCATGAGGGAAGGAGAGAGGGTTTTATTTTAAGTATATTTTGAAAACAGAGTCCTAGGTATGGAAATCAGAGGATCTGGAGTGAATTAAGGTTTCTGATCTGAGCTGTTAGGAGGCTGCTTTCCAAAATGAGAAGGCGTGGGATGCAAGACATCTGAATGGGGGTTCTAAGCTCTGTTGGTCATGGCGGTGGGCACTGGTGGGGACAGAGGAGGGACCATCTACTCTGCCTAGCAGACCCTGTTCTCTCTGTTACAGGAGCCTCCTTGCTTGGAGCCAGCCTGGGGCCGGGTCAGTGTCCCCTAGGCCCTGGGATGACTGCGGCTAGTCGGGCCAACCCCTACAGCATCGTGTCATCGGAGGAGGACGGGCTGCACTTGGTCACCATGTCGGGTGCCAATGGCTTTGGCAATGGCAAGGTGCATACTAGGCGCCGGTGCCGCAACCGCTTTGTCAAAAAGAATGGTCAGTGCAACATTGAGTTTGCCAACATGGATGAGAAGTCCCAGCGCTACCTGGCTGACATGTTTACCACTTGCGTGGACATTCGCTGGCGCTACATGCTGCTCATCTTTTCACTGGCCTTTCTTGCCTCTTGGTTGCTATTTGGCATCATCTTCTGGGTCATTGCTGTGGCCCACGGTGACCTGGAGCCAGCCGAGAACCGTGGTCGCACACCCTGTGTGATGCAGGTCCACGGTTTCATGGCAGCTTTTCTCTTCTCCATTGAGACACAGACCACCATTGGCTATGGGCTGCGCTGTGTGACTGAGGAGTGCCCCGTGGCTGTCTTCATGGTTGTGGCTCAGTCCATTGTGGGCTGCATCATTGACTCCTTCATGATCGGTGCCATCATGGCCAAGATGGCGCGGCCCAAGAAGCGGGCGCAGACGCTGCTGTTCAGTCACAATGCTGTGGTAGCACTGCGTGACGGCAAGCTCTGCCTCATGTGGCGCGTGGGTAACCTGCGCAAGAGCCACATCGTGGAGGCTCATGTCCGAGCCCAGCTCATCAAGCCCCGGGTCACAGAGGAAGGCGAGTACATCCCGCTGGATCAGATAGATATTGATGTGGGTTTCGACAAGGGCTTGGACCGTATCTTCCTGGTGTCACCCATCACCATCCTGCACGAGATCGATGAGGCCAGCCCACTATTTGGCATCAGCCGGCAGGACTTGGAGACAGATGACTTTGAGATTGTGGTGATCCTGGAGGGCATGGTGGAGGCCACGGCCATGACCACACAGGCCCGCAGCTCCTACCTGGCCAACGAGATCCTTTGGGGCCACCGTTTTGAGCCAGTGCTCTTTGAAGAGAAGAATCAGTACAAGATTGATTACTCACACTTCCACAAGACCTACGAGGTACCCTCCACACCCCGCTGCAGCGCCAAGGACCTGGTGGAGAATAAGTTCCTCCTGCCTAGTGCCAACTCCTTCTGCTATGAGAACGAGCTGGCCTTCCTGAGCCGTGATGAGGAGGAGGAGGGGGAAGGAGATCAGGATGGCTGCAGTCGGGATGGTCTCAATCCCCAGCCACGGCATGACTTTGACAGGCTACAGGCTGGTGGCAGTGCCCTTGAACAGCGGCCCTATAGACGAGAGTCAGAGATCTGAGCCGCTGGTGGCCGAGTGCAGGGTGACCCCACCACGGAGTGGCCTTGTGTCCTGCAGGGGCACTGGGTTTGAGCAGAGTGGGCCAGGTGCCCTGGGTTGCAGACTCAGTAGCATTTTAGTCGTTTTATGTTTATTCGCAATAGCCTTGGGAATTTGACAGGAGAGTGGGTGGCCAGAGTGGGCAGCCCATGGTCTCAGAAGCCGAGGTGAAACAGGGTCAGGAAAGTGGCTCCCTGGAGATCCAGCCATAGGAGCCTGTGGCTTCTGCCTGGAGAGAGAGCTACAGCCTGCACAATCAACCTGCAGGGTCCACCTCTATGGTGATAGCTGGCAGGCTGCAGGCACCTTGATGATTTTTAACTTGGGGAGAAACACCGGATTTCAGCTTTCTCAACCTTAGCTTGGGTAAGACTGTTTACAAAATAATAATAATAATAACATGCAATTAAAAAATATTTTTAATTCATAGGGTTGTGGGGGAAGGACAGTAAGAATCCCATTGGTTTATTGCAGTGCAAGCAGCTAGATGGGTGGATATTCCAGAAGGTTCCCTGTGGCTGGACTGACCTCTCCCCCATGTGTGCTAGAGCCCCCACAGTTCATCATGTTTAGGGGTGAATTAGGTTCTGTTTATGACAGAAGAACCAAGACCATGTTAATGATCATAATAAAAGCTTTCAGATGCTATTGGGATGGGATTGGGGAAGAAACTGGTTTGCTCTTTTTGAGTTTGATGTACCTCAGAGGTGGTCTCAGGGCTGGGTGGCACCTTCCATTCAGGGTCTCCCTGCCTCCATGTCCATGTTTGGCCTCTCTCTCCACTTCTGCCAGGGTCCACACCCCTTCAGATGAGGGGCAGCTGGGAAACATGGGAGGCACATGGGGAAGGGGAAGGGAGGTCGGGTTCCCTCACCCAGTGGAAGTGGAACAGCCTTCCCACTGGGCCTGCAGGGAGAGTTGTGCCTTAATAGACTTCAGGTTGTTTGACTTGAGTTGTTTCCGTTTTCATTGGAACTGCCTGTCTCCCTTTCCTACCTAGTCTGTCTGCCCTGGGAAAGTGGCAGAGACTGAGCTCCTGGCACACGGCCACACCCCTGCCTGCCCCTTCCCCTACATACCTCAGGCAGTACAGCCTAGCCCAGGAGGGTCCCAGCCATTTTGGATAAGAGAAAAGAACTTAGGGAAGTAGAGGAATTGTTACTCCCCCCAGTTTCTTGAGGTCACATTCATTCAAAGATGAATTGAAAAAGTGGCCATAGAACAGAGAATTCCTGTTTAGGTGTCAGGGTCCTGGGATGCAGTTCCTTTCTCTTCCCTCTGTTTTCCCTGAGGACAGGGACCACAGAGAGTTCAGCTTGTGGCAAACACTTCCCTGCAAGATTTGGCCTAGAGATACCTCAGTCCCCTTGCCTAGGGATAGGCCTCACTCCAGGTACCTTGATTGACAAGAGGTGTGTGGTCCCTTGTGACCTATTTGGCCCTGCCTTATTCTTCTGGCTTGTGGGGCCAGGCCAAGGAGGTGTCCAACCTTTCCAGGGGCTGCTGAGGAAACCTGTCTTCCCTGGTCAGTGCCTCAGAAAGGCAGTAATGGGAAGGCCTGCGTCTCCTTCCTGCTTTCCCAGGAAAACCCATGCCTCCAAGCTCAGGGACAAGAAGGCACCAGGGATTCTATGGCTCAAGTGAGAAACTGAGGCTAATAGTGGGAAAGGAGATATACAAGGCCACACAGTGAGTGAACAGGGAGTTAGGGAGAATCGGGCTGGGCTGGGGTGGGGCTTCTGCCTCTTAGATCTTCCTCCCTGAGGATCAGAGCCCATGGACAGTTCAGACACAGGCTGTCATTTCTCTGAAAGGTACTTGGGACCGGGCCCAGAGACAGCTCAGCCTCCTATCCTAAGCTAGGCCAGGCTCCAGGTGATTTGCCCTAGTAGCAGACCCTGCCTGAATTTTTGGTCCAGAAGATTTAGCCCTCGGCAGCTCTCTCGTTTCAGGCTCTGCCAGCAGGACCTCAGCTCCCCTGGGCTCCTGGGTCTGGCCCCTGGCTCTACGGTCTGACTGGCTTTCCCAGCCTTATTTTTGATGTTCTGGGGATGGAATTAACATGGCAGTACTTAGTGTTCACCATCCAGCCCAGAGTGCTAGGTGGGTACGTGGTGGTGGCCTGTGCCTCTGCCCCTCCAGGCCTGCACTGGCAAGCTTTCTACTCTCTGCATCTTGAGCAGACCCAGGACCCCAGGTCCTTGCCACATCAGTGGCCCGGTGCGTTTGCCTCTCAGGCTTGTACTCCCATGCCCCCATCCACCAGAATGATCCAGTCCAAGAGCTCGGGGGAGGGCAGCTTGAGCTGCCTTTCATTTCTCGCCAAAGGCAGGCACATGCTGCGTTTTCAAATTCTTCTGTCCTCTTTTTTTTTTCCCTCTCCCTGTACTTATTTATTTATTTATTTACTTATGTATTTGTTTATTTATTTATTTATTGCTTGTGCTATAGACCAAAATAGTTCCCCTCTTAGTGCACTTGATGTGTGAGGATGGCTGTGAGGAGCCTTGAGTTCATGCAGGAGTGAGGAGACTTGGTCCCTGGGGCGAGTGTGGGGAGAGGAGTGCTGTACACATGCGTGTGCATGTGTATGTGTGTGTGTGTGCAGAAGCGCATATATGATTCCCCACATAGGTGACATTGAATGGATGATGTGGATCTGTGATGTGTTCAGATGTGTGTCTACTCACTGGTGTGTGTGTGTGTGTGTGTGTGTGTGTGCAGCGTGTGTGCACGTGTGTATGTGCTCCTTCCTTTTGGGAAGGAAGGAAACACTGACCGGGCTGGTGCTGGGTGCACACTGGCAAGATTGGGCGCTGACCTCAGGCTTTGGCACTGTGGAGCCTGAGAGCTCCCGGTCTTCTACCTGATCATCCAGTCAGTGCCAGCGTGAGTCATCAAAGTTGAGCATCTGACCTGGGTCGTGTGTTGGACTTCATGGGATGTCTGTCTGTGTGGACACGTGTGTGTGTGTGTGTGTGTGTGTGTGTGTGTGTGTGTGTGGTCTGGGGGGTGTGCACGTGTCAGAGGGGCAGTGTTTGTGTTGCTCAGAGCATGGGCAGCTGCCCCCCAACCTCTGCTGGTGCTGTGCCGCCCAGTCCCTGCCCACCCAAGGGGTCTGGGGGTGGGGCAGAAGAAGCCACCTTTGGGAGGCCTCTTTGTGGGGTGTCTGCCCTGTGTGAGGTTATAGAATGTCAAATCTATTTTAAATGGTGAAACTGGAGAATTTTCATGTTATTTTCCATGCATAGCAGTATCTAAAGATGTAGGTGATGAGACTAGACCACATTAAATGCATTTTGATCTCTTTGAGTGCCACTGTGTTGAGATATGTGTCTGGCCGTCCTCTGCCTGGCTACAGCGCGTCCTAGGTACCCACTGCCTCCAAAGTCCTGTGTGCTGGCTATGGGGCTCCCTGGGGTCCATTTTCAGGGTGGGAGTGGGACATGGCAGCAACATCTGATGGAAGATCAGAGCCCAGCCCCTTGCAGGCTCCGGGAGGTCCTTCTGCCCACCTGTGCTCACCCCACAGATGTTCCCCCCCCCCACCCCCTGCAGCTACCCTGTGCTCCCTACCTCTGCCGATGCATGGATGTGCCCTGGGCAGCAGGTCCTCCTTGACATGACGGAGGCCCCAAGAAGGGCAGTCCTGATCCTGCTGTAAGAAAAAAAAGCAGTGGGACCTCAGGTCATCTTCCTATAGCCTGGAGCAGGTAGAGGGGATCTAGTGTCATCTCTGCTCAGATGGCTCCATGAAGCCAGGGCATGGCTGGCAGTGGAGGAAAGCAGGGCAAACAAAGCCCATGACACATTTTTGTTGAATTATACTTTGCATGCAAGGGCTCAGCTTCTGCACTCTCCATGGCCAAGGCCTTTGGGACAGAGTCCCTTCTTTTGCCCAAACTGCTTCCAGGAATGGAGTACCTTCCCCTTTCTGCCCCAGGACAGGGCCTCACTCTGCAGATTTAGATGGTTCCCTCTGGCCACATAAGAAGCTCTAGCTCATCCTCAGGTGATGGTCTGTTTGCCTGCATGTCCTGCCTCCTCAGGGATGAAGCAATTCTAACTCAGAATCTGCTTTCACCCAGGTGCAAGTGGGGTGGGTAGGGTCTAGTGAGAAAGGGAATCCAGCCTCACCGACTCAATGATTTGAGTCATGAGGACTGGGAGAAACTGAGGTTGGTGCTGGGTATTGTTCCCAGGGCAGGCCTGGGAACACTGTTACTTTGCTGTTGAAAAAATTGGTTCAGAGTCTTTAGGGTCTTGCCCAGGGTCATGGGAGGAGAGAGACTTAGCCAAGTGGGGCTTGAGCCAAGCCTCATGTCCCCAGACCCCTCTTTGTCAGGTTGGTTCATGCGGATAGCCACCCTCTGGAGCACTTGCCTCCTTGGGGCATCTGCCTGCCTTCCAGGACTTAACCCTTGCCCATTTCAAAATCAGGCTCCAGCATGAAGCCCCTGACTCCAGGGAATCGTGCATGGTGCTTCCTTAGCCACAAGGGGCCACATCTGAACTGCTCATTTACTTGTTGGCAGCTTGGTGGCCTCCAAGGACTCATCGGTCTGCAGTCTATGCTTCTCCCAGCAAGCAAAAATGGTCTTGTAGGTCCCTGCTGAAAACCCTCCCAGGCTTTCCACCACTCTGAAACTAAGACTCCAGTCAGGTCTCCTAACCCGTGCTTTCCTGCCCCAGCTGGCTGCCTCGCCCCACTCAGCTCTCCTTTCCCTCTTGCTTCTCAGTTCAGGATCTCTACCTCCTTTTAGAAGTTCACATTTCTCTCCATCCCAGGAGCACTTCCTAAGCAGCTTCTGCTGCCCAACACTTTCCCTTTGGTTCTTAGCAAGTGTAACTCCCCATCCTAGAGGTCTAGGCTTCCCCTGACCAATGGAAGGGAGCTGACTGCGATTCTGCCTCTCAAAACAATCACAGCAAAGGGCTGTGACTGCCTGCAGCTATCACACGGGCCCCATGGGCAACATGCAGGGCTTGACCTCCCAAGCCATCCCCACAGTGCGGCTGTGTTGCCTGCTTTGGAATGTCATTCTCTCGAGAGCAGGAATTATGGTTCTTCCTTGTTTATGGCTGTGTCCATATTGAGGAGCAAGCCTCATGTACCCAGGATATGTTCAATAAATCCTCATCTCTTTGGCAATATGGAAAAGACTCAGGAAGTTAGAGGCCCTGTGTCCTGTCCCTGGGGAGGGCCTGGAGCCAGCGCAGGGTGTGGTGTGTGGGCTGGTTATTATGATTAAGAGCGGGCAGCAGTGAGACCCACGGGAGGACCAGGAGGCCTCCTTTGCAAAGCTGGCTGCCAAAGAGTAGCTCCCCTGAAAAATCCTAGCTAGGGACTAGGGCTTTAAAGTGCCCTGTATCACAGTAACATTCTTAAAGGGGCAGTGTAAAATAAAATACATGGGGTTTCAAAGGAAACTCACTTATTGAAATGCAGCTATCATAAATGAATACATACCTTCATGATCTATGAATAGCTACATTTCTTCACTGCCCCACTGACTGGCAGGGCCCATCGTCCTGGTCATGGTCTCCCTCTGGGGCGAGCTCAGTGTTCCAGCAGTGTTGCAGGGGAGGGAAACATATCCTGCTTGGTGGGTGACAGAACTACAGACGCTGCAGTGGCCACCAGGCCACCAGTTATCTCCATCTGTGAAGGATGCTGACTCCCAGAGGCCTTGGGCACTGTCAGAGTGCAGATCTTCACACCCAAGTGGGCCTGACCCTGACCTGTACTGCTCAGCCCTGAGCCCATCAGACCAGGGAGTGGGTGGGTGGTGGGCTCATCTCATTTCTTCCCTTTCCTCCCTTTCTTTTCTTTTTCTGTCCTTCTTTTCTTCTCCTCCTTCCTCTTCCTTTTCTCTCTCCACCCCCTTCACTTCCATCCCGTTTCTTTTCTTTTTTTCTTTCCTCTCTCTTTCTTCCTTTCTTTTTCTTATCTTCCTTCTCCCTTCCTCTCTCCTTCACTCTCCCTCTTTCCTTCTCCCTCACTTTTTTCTGCTCTCTCCCTCTCTTCCCTTTATTGATATGCAGGATTGAAACTAGGGCCTCTAGACTGAGCTACATCCCCAGCCCCTTTATTTTGAGGCAGGGTCCACTTGCAAAGCTGACATGGCTGGGCTCTCACTACTTGAGTCCTCCTGCCACAGTCTCCTAGACCATGGAGGCACATGCCAGGAGGCAGAGGCAAAGTGACCTCCTCTGCCTGCCTGGCCAGGTGGCCCCATGGAACACTGGGAAAGTCTAGATGTTCATCAACCCCAACTGCTGTGTGGAGGGCAGGGCTGTCCTTTAATGGCATTTAGGGGACATTTTTTTCACATGCTGCCCAGAAGTGATGAAACCACAAATGCTGAGAAGCAAGGAGATGCTTGGAGAGACCCTTGGGTTCATACTGGCCTTGGAACCATCAGAGTGCACCCAAGCCCCTAAAGATTGACTGCATGTGAGCTTGACTCTACCCTATCCAGCTCTCACTCCAGTGCAGTGAACTGGCTTCTCTATTTCTCAGTCTTCTCTGTGAAATGACACTGTTAACCACAGTTATTATGTGAAGAAATGAGGGAGAAAAGTGAAGTTGCTTGTAAGATGTCCTGAACACAGAGGAGCCACCCAATTGTAAACTGTCATTGCAGGTGTCTGTGACCCAAGCATGCCAGATAGGGCATCCCTGCCTGCAAGTTGGGAAGTTTGAGGGGCAGGTGGGAAGACTAGTGTGGGCAGGCCATCAGATTTGGAGGAGGGCTGACTAGGGCTGGGGCTGTAGCTGGGTTTAGGCTGTCTGAGGGACCTCAGATACCCAGGCTGCCTGCTGATATGGGTATGAGAGGCTGGGAAGATGGAGAACCAGGTGTGGCTGACATCTCTAGGCATTTTAAGATGCTAAAAATGGCACAGCTACTATGGAAGTCAATTTGGCTCTTTCTTTCTTTCTTTCTTTCTTTCTTTCTTTCTTTCTTCCTTCCTTCCTTTCTTTCTTTCTTTCTTTCTTTCTTTCTTTCTTTCTTTCTCCCTCCCCCTCTCCCTGCCCTTATCCCCCTTTCCCTTCCTTCCTCCCCCACCCCCTCCCTCCTCCCTTTTCTTCCTCCCTCCCTCTCTCTCTATGTTGGGTACTGAACCCAGGACCTTGAACATGCTAACCCTAGGTGCTACTACTGAGCTATACCTCTGGCCAGCAGTTGCTTTATAAATTCAAACATATGCTTCCACAACCCTTCCACAGATAGGTGTAACTGAAGAGAAATATCAACTTAAGTACACACAAAAACTTGGAAGTGGGTGTTTCTAGGAGATTGATCTGTACTCACCAAAACCAGGAAGGAAGACCGGTGTCCCTTGGCTGATGAATGGATATAGCAGACACTAATAATGGCCTGTACCTGTTGACACTCCAAAGTGAGTCTGTTGGGTTGGGGTGAAGCTTAGTGGTGGAGCAGTCACCTTGCATGTATGAGGCTCGGGCTCAGTCTTCAGTACTGAAAGAGAAAACCAAAATGGGTTTGCTGGCTGGGTCTGGGAACCAAATGAATTCAGGACAGATTAACAAGAGAAAAGCATCTATGTTTTAATTTTTTAACAAATGTATTTAGTATAGGGTCTGCAGGGTCTCACTACACATATCAGCCTCGCAGTGACCCTCCTCCCAAGTGTTTTCAGCCTTCCAAGCCCTTCTCAATCGCCGTCTCATTGCGCTCTGGGGGTGGGGCCAGGACAGCATGCCTTGGATTAAACCCCAGGCCCTGGGCCTGCCTAAGCAGGTGCTTCAGTCCATTGAGCTATCTGGCTGGCCCTTTAAATTTCATTTATTTATTTTTTAATGGTGCTGGAGATGGCTCCCAGGGCCTTGCATGCAAATGAGACAAATGCTCTACCACCAAACCACACCCAGCCCCTGAAAATGAGACCCTCATAAGAGGGTGAAGAGACAATGAAATGGCCAGAGGAAGATGCATTCATCCCTTTTAGACAAAGAATGATGAATGTGTGCAGACCCAATAGGACAGAGGGGTTTTGAGGGGTGGAGGAGTAAATTCCAGGGAAGCTAGTGGAGAAGGAAGTTTAACATTCAGGTCCACTACAGCCTGATCCCCAGTCTCTGACACTAAAGATTTCTTGCACTGTTGTTTGCGGAAGGTACTCTTTCTCCATCAAGATGTAAGTCTCTATGGCAGGCCAGACAGGATGACCCTCTGCAGGTACAGCTCCTCTAGTATCCTCAGCTTGGTATAGTCAGTCTGTCAAGCTTGAGAATTTCACATTGGCGCATCCTTACCTTTTTCATGGGCAGCCAACCTTTGCCCATCCCCACAAAGGAATCCTGCTGAGCAACAAGAGTGGGTATCACATGGAGGCCCTCCAAGGTATTGCACTGAGTGCAAAAGGCCAAACCCAACAGGCTTCCTGCTGGGAGAACCCTTGATGACCTCAACAGGATGTTCTGGAAAAGTCCAAGCCAGAGGTGTGGGGAACACACAGGATAAGGATGGAATGGCCCTGCCATTGAAGTGTTCAGTGGCATTGCAGGAGCATGAAGGGATTTAGGGGTAGGTGAATGTGTCACCTCTTTACTTTAATGATGGTCACCTAGATATGTGCATCAGATCAAAACTCACAAGACCATACACAACAATGGATAAATACAGGTGAAGTATATCTTTTAATTAATTAATTAATTAATTAATTTTTTGAGACAGAGTCTCATGTTTAAGGCCAGAGTTCAGGCTGGCCTTGAACTCACTATATAGCCCAGGCTTGCCTCGAACTTGAAGCAATCTTCCTGCCTCAGCTTTGATAGTGCTGGGATTACAGGTGTGTACCACCATGCCTCACTCTATACCTTTTATTTTTAAAAGAGGAAATAAAAGGAAGTGACCAATAAAACTCATATGCAAAGTCACTGGCATATGTTTCAGAAGAGGGATCAGGTCTGAAAGTGGAGACTGGGGAGCCACAGAGTGGGTGGAACAGAGTGATCAGGTGTTACAGACATCATCAAGAGGCTCAGCAGGACCCGAGAGTGACTGTGACTGTGACTGTGACGGGCAGTCTGGGCACCCATGTCCCAGCACAGCTGCTGGAGAATAGCTCCAGAGGAGGTGGGTAGCTGGGGGTGGTGCTGGACTCGAGGTCTCAGCACCTTCCTCTGGGTTTCTCTGCACACCACTGGCTCTACTTTTCTACTCCAATCTTCTCCCGCCTCCCAGATACATACTAGGATCATGAAAACCATAGCCCTTTGAATCTTGGCCCTTCCGATATTCACAGCAGAGTCAAACTGTGTCCTTGTTGGAGCCAAACCAGTCACACGGACCCAAGACCCCAATCCAGCCTGTGTGCTTAGTGCTCCTGCCATGACACCGCATCTGTACCTCTAGGGGTTGGTATCATCCTTTAAGCTGGGTCTGACTGGGGGTGTTTCAGGGATCCACTGAAGGTGGACCTAGGGCCACAGTGGAGGGACAGTCAGGTGCCACTGAACACTTAAAGGGCAGGGCCATGGCTCTGGAGGAAACACTAGGGCCTGATGCACAGGATCATCTGTTGCTTGTGGCATAAGTCTGGGAGAAGGAACTCCTGGGGCTTCTGCTGAACACCTGAGGTGTTGGGAACTCTATCTCTGGATCACGCCAAAGATAGGAAGGGGTGGTGGCTGCAGAAGCTTCATCTTTGAATCATAGGGCAATGTCTTTGGGTGAAGGGATTGGTGTCCTGGCCGAAGGGTTGCAGAGTTGGAGGGGATGGGATCCAAGACTATCAACCATGGCCAAATCCTTCCCTAGGAAAAAGTCCGAAGAGCAGGGGCTGGATGCTGGCCACCTACCTCAGGTTCCTTGGGGAGACATTAAAAAAGACTGAAATCTGAGGATGACTAAATAAATCATGGTCTCAGCCAAAGCCCTTCCCAAATGAAAGGCGACATGATTAATAATAATTACATGGGGGACACATAGGTGAATGTGATCATTCGTGGTAGACCAGCTGAAATTACCAGGCTGCCCAGGCAGTGATGAGGCCTCTTAGCCTGGCCCTTTGATTGCTACCCCCATCTCTGTAGGGGACACACAGGAGTGTCTCACCCACATATCACTGAGCAGAGCAATACATACATATGCAGAAAGACAGACACAGTTCGTACCCGTACAGACAGAAGACAGACAAATGGATCGTACCGAGACATGAAGTCAGAAAGATGGCCCAATGTGACAGAAAGATGAAAATGCAGGCAGACATAAAAATAGAAAGGTAGACATATAGATAAATGGACAGATAGCGGGTAGGATGTTTTCTCAGACACAGAGAGGCAGAGAGGACTGGCAGGCAGGCAGACAGGTGTCTTTGTATAAGAGTGAATAAAAAGCACATCCTCATTTTTTTCCCCGGCACTCTTAGATCTGTTATCAGGCATTTCCTGGTTTCCTAGTTAAAGCTAGCATGAGTGCCAAAGAGGACTCCTCAGATTCAATATCCAGCTCCAAACTTACTTTAGACTCTGCTTGCTGATTAAGTTACTGCTGAGGCAGGCATAGTGCCTCACCCTTGTAACTTCAGCACTCTGAGGGGCTGAAGCAGGCAGTTCTCAAGTTTGAGTCCAGACTAGGTAACTTAGTCACTGACTGATACTGTCTTAAAAGAAGATGTTAAAGTAACTCAGCAGAAAGGCACTGGGTTTCATCCACTGTATGGGGGTCGGGTGAGGGGATCTGTCCTGACTGGATCTAGGGAGCAGGGTGGGTGGCGCTCATTTGTATCCCCCTTCTGGGCTGAATATAGGGCCCTGTCCAGGGGTCTGTAGTCCATTAGGTGCTTGGGACTGCACTTCTGGATCACCCCAAAGTCAGGAAAGGGTGGTGTCTATTAGTAGAGACTTCCTGAAAGCTGAATGTAAACAGAGGAGCTAAGATGACAGCAAAACAGTGCCTTGTGGATACGGACAAAGTGCTCATGTTCACATTGTTTGTTAAAATGGACAACTGACTTTCTTTTTACTGACAGCTCCTCGCTTAAAGAATCATTTATTTTCGAACAGTAAGCTTCCCTTGAGTTAGGTAAAGCAGACAGTTGGCCTCTTTTTGCCCAAGGCCCTTTCAGCTGCAAACAGCTGTTGGTTAGCCCGTGGCTACAGTGACCTGGATCCTGAGTCCCTACCTTCTCCTGATGCTGTGGGAAGATCAGCCACCAAAGTGCTGGGGATCCCCTTCGCTGCAAGCAGTAGGAATGTGCATTCAAACACCAAAATCTCAGAGGCTGAGCCACAGGCCTGGGCAGCTGTCAGCTGTTTGTTCCCTGCCCTGACAGTGCCTTCGCTGTGGGGACACTGGGCTATGAAGATGGGAGTGGGGTGATAGGGTGGTGGCTGGTGTCCACATCCTAAGGGAGCAGAGCAGAGAGAAGCAGAGAGAAGAGGCTGGAA